>CAUZXP010000329.1:20000-22295 GCA_963584105.1 Alviniconcha strummeri | reverse complement strand
AGTCATGCTTATTTGTGTTCGTAGTATAGCAAGGACTGGCTGTTAGATAGGTCCAACTGGACCTAACGCTACTATCCTTGAGCATTAAGGTTTTCGACTTTGAGTCCGAGCTCCCTCTGTATCAGTAGACGCGACATACAAAAAAGACAAGCGGAAGTGGCAGATCTCAGGTCAACGACCTCAAAGAATCGGGGATCGGGGGTGGGGGTGGGGTTAAAGTCCTGTGGCCTACACAAAAAAGCCTTCTCAGTGGGGGTCCAGTGGCCCCTTCCTCCTCCCTACTCGACCCCCACCCCCACCCTTCCACTCCGGTACTCGACCCCACCCCCACCCCCCCCCCACTCCACCCCCACCTCACCCCCCAAAATCCGGCCTTACCGAACCTGAAACGGACAGATATCACCAACGGGGTATTAGTTTTAATGTTGTTGTTTTTTCTTCTTGAATCACTGGTTCCTGGAGAGGACTATTACCGTTTTACAGCCTCCGTGGTCGTACACATCTTTGGGAGATTAAGCTGTTTGCTCGTATCAGTGATCTGGGCGGAGAGGGCGAGACTGAAAACCCGCGAGTGTCCGACTAGGAGTTAGAGCACCGTTACAAGTTGTAGTATAGGCTAACTCTCTTTCGCATGGTAGGATAATCTTCCGTTTGCATTTTAGGATAATCTCCCGTTGGCATGGATATGGAACAGTGACAGAATCCAATCTCCCGTTGGCATGGAACAGTCAGTGGGAGAATAGAATCTCCCACTGGCATGGAACAGTATAGTAGAAGAATCTCCCGTTGGCATGGAACAGTAGGAGAATCTCCCGTTGGCATGGAACAGTAGGAGAATCTCCCGTTGGTATGGAACAGTACAGTAGAAGAATCTCCCGTTGGCATGGAACATTAGGAGAATCTCCCGTTGGCATGGAACAGTAGGAGAATCTCCCGTTTGGCATGGAACAGTAGGAGAATCTCCCGTTGCATGGAACAGTGGGAGAATCTCCCGTTGCATGGAACAGTGGGAAAAATTCCCGTTGCCATGGAACAGTGGGAGAATCTCCCGATGGCGTGGAACATTGGAAGAGTCTCCCGTTGGCATGTAACAGTGGGAGAATAGAATCTCCCACTGGCATGGAACAGTAGGAGAATCTCCCGTTGCATGGAACAGTAGGAGAATCTCCCGTTGCATGGAACAGCAGGAGAATCTCCCGATGGCGTGGAACAGTGGGAAAAAATCCCGTTGGCAGGGAACAGCAGGAGAATCTCCCGTTGGCGTGGAACAGAAGGAGAATCTCCCCTTCATATGGTAGGAGAAAGTTCTTTCTCAGTAGCCTGGAAAATACAGAAAAAGGGGCTAGAGGGAGAAGGAGGAATAGAGAAAGAGAGAGGGAGGGTGGGATAGAGAGAGAGTGCTCTAAAGTTTAAGCATTTGTACTGACGTCTTATCAGTTCAGTGGGTAGTATTGAACAGTTTTAAAAAATGAGTTGAAATACATATTATTTGGTATCATGTTATTGTTGTGATAATATATATATATAAATCAGCAGTTTTAGAGGAAACAGTGACAAATATGAATAAGCGTACGAAAGCGTAGAATGAATGTGAGAATAAAATATACTGTGTATATTTACAATACGAACTTTTGTTTATATAGACAGAAAGGAGCCAGAGAGCGAATGAGGGTAAAGCTGGCATTGTGACAATGGTGACCCCGACGTGAAGGTGACCCGCTTGTACTGTGACATATACAAACAGTCGCCCTGATATAACCATACTGGTTGACTGGGCATAAAATACCAACTTACTTATACAAACAGCTAAACCTACGTGCCGAGATCAGAGTCTAGGAGCTGTGTGAAAGTCGAGGTGCCGTCCTGGGCTCCCCGTCCTAATGAGCCTTGCGGTTTCTGTGGACGTAAAGCAACACTCAACCACGCACACACAGCTTATCCCTAACATGTCAAGCCGACATCCGAGGACATTAAGCTCCACATCATCGTGCTGAGATCTGGCAGCATCCGTTCAATTAATGAATAGTGAGGAGAAGAGACAGACCTTCACTTGGAATGTGGTTCTTTCAGTCTTGTCTCACTGAGACCAAGTAGGTGGAAGCGTTGATGGGACTCAAAGACGACACTAAGATCGTAGATTTGGTTCTGTATGTGGGTACACACTGAGGTGACCAACTCGGAGACTGTCACTGGACATGCTATAACCTCAACAAAAAGCAATTCCTAGAATTGAAATAATAATGTAGGAATTCAAATCTAAGCGTGCATTAATGTTCCTTTACATGTTACGTGTAT
>CAUZXP010000329.1:7500-17500 GCA_963584105.1 Alviniconcha strummeri | reverse complement strand
GCGGCCTGGCACCTGTGGCCACGTAGGGCCTACTGCTGTTGATTTAGGTTTCTGGATCTCGCTTCTGACTCCGTTGCTCTTGCAAACCCCGCTAAGCTTCTGTAGAGCTCGTTATTTACATCTTGATCTAGCTAGCTGTGTTCTGCAGGCCACACGGCATACACCCTGGTTTAATATCTCAATACATTACTGCCTGGTCAGTTCAGGTTATGCTGAAAAGTGTTAGTACCCACACTCTGGTTAGTATTATTGCCCACAGCCTGGTCAGTTTAGACATTGCAGATGTCACTATGTATACCCACGGCCTGGTCAGTTTAGGCTGTGCAGATATCACTACCCACGGCCTGGTCAGTTTAGGCTGTGCAGATATCACTACCCACGGCCTGGTCAGTTTAGGCTGTGCAGATATCACTACCCACGGCCTGGTCAGTTTAGGCTGTGCAGATATCACTACCCACGGCCTGGTCAGTTTAGGCTGTGCAGATATCACTACCCACGGCCTGGTCAGTTTAGGCTGTGCAGATATCACTACCCACGGCCTGGTCAGTTTAGGCTGTGCAGATATCACTACCCACGGCCTGGTCAGTTTAGGCTGTGCAGATATCACTACCCACGGCCTGGTCAGTTTAGGCTGTGCAGATATCACTACCCACGGCCTGGTCAGTTTAGGCTGTGCAGATATCACTACCCACGGCCTGGTCAGTTTAGGCTGTGCAGATATCACTACCCACGGCCTGGTCAGTTTAGGCTGTGCAGATATCACTACCCACGGCCTGGTCAGTTTAGGCTGTGCAGATATCACTACCCACGGCCTGGTCAGTTTAGGCTGTGCAGATATCACTACCCACGGCCTGGTCAGTTTAGGCTGTGCAGATATCCGACCCTGACCCTGGTCAGTTTAGGCTGTGCAGATATCACTACCCACGGCCTGGTCAGTTTAGGCTGTGCAGATATCCGACCCTGACCCTGGTCGGTTTAGGCTGTGCAGATATCACTACCCACGGCCTGGTCAGTTTAGGCTGTGCAGATATCACTACCCACGGCCTGGTCAGTTTAGGCTGTGCAGATATCACTACCCACGGCCTGGTCAGTTTAGGCTGTGCAGATATCACTACCCACGGCCTGGTCAGTTTAGGCTGTGCAGATATCCGACCCTGACCCTGGTCAGTTTAGGCTGTGCAGATATCACTACCCACGGCCTGGTCAGTTTAGGCTGTGCAGATATCCGACCCTGACCCTGGTCGGTTTAGGCTGTGCAGATATCAGTACCCACACCCTGGTCAGTTTAGGCTGTGCAGATATAACTACCCACACCCTGGTTAGTTTAGGCTGTACAAATATCACGACCCTAACCCTGGTCAGTTTAGGCTGTGCAGATATCACGACCCTCACCCTGGTTAGTTTAGGCTGTGCAGATATCACGGCCCTCACCCTGGTCAGTTTAGGCTGTGTAGATAACACTACCCACACCCTGGTCAGTTTAGCCTGTGCAGATATCACTACCCACATCCTGGTCAGTTTAGGCTGTGCAGATATCACTACCCACACCCTGGTCAGTATCACTACCCACATCCTGGTCAGTTTATGCTGTGCAGATATCATCTGATTCAGGCTGTGCTGCAGAAATCACTACCCGCAGTCTGGTTCAGGTTCTGATGTAGATATCACTGCCCACAGTCGGTTCAGGCTGCGCTCCAGTTATCACTATATACCCACAGTCTGGTTCAGGCTGTGCCCCAGTTATCACTATATACCCACAGTCTGGTTCAGGCTGTGCCCCAGTTATCACTATATACCCACAGTCTGGTTCAGGCTGTGCTGCAGATATCACTGCCCACAGCCTGGTTCAGGTTCTGATGCTGATATCACTGCCCACAGCCTGGTTCAGGTTCTGATGCTGATATCACTGCCCACAGCCTGGTTCAGGTTCTGATGCTGATATCACTGCCCACAGCCTGGTTCAGGTTCTGATGCTGATATCACTACCCACAGTCTGGTTCAGGTTTTGATGTAGATAATCAGTTTTCCAAATCCTCTCACGACTTTGTTAGCTTCGGTCAGTTTTGATTAATGCAATTTCCCGTGTTTGCCCACGGAATGAAATAGGTCACTCTGCTTACGTAGATAGTCCCAAGCGATTTAAGCAGGCTCCCGTGGTGAGTTTCTACGGAATGTAATAGGTACATGTGTCTGTTGTGCACTTAAAGCGAGAGAGGGTTGGTTTTTAACGTTGTTACAATGACTTGGACAAACTTGTAATTTAGCGAGTTGTGTTTCAGCTGGGGTAAAAGAATCAACACACAATTATCGCTCAAAATACCTAACACAAACACAGCTACATAGACCTAAGTCGCCTACATTAACTCTCACCTGGCATGCGTGTAAATACAAGGTACGTAAACTCCACCAGAGGTACATCGGTAACTCTTACCTGGCATGCGTGTAAATACAAGGTACATAAACTCCACCAGAGGTACATCGGTAACTCTCGCCTGGCATGCGTGTAAACACGAGGTACGTAAACTCCACTAGAGGTACATCGGTAACTCTCGGCTGGCATGCGTGTAAACACGAGGTACGTAAACTCCACTAGAGGTACATCGGTAACTCTCACTGGCATGCGTGTAAACACGAGGTACGTAAACTCCACTAGAGGTACATCGGTAACTCTCACTGGCATGCGTGTAATACAAGGTACATAAACTCCACCAGAGGTACTTCCTTTTGTTTAAAAAGAAGAAGAAGAAGTTTGAATCCGTGGTTCGTCCCGAGTTGACCCCATGCGGTCGGGACGGGACTTACGTTAAACTCCCAGTTCTAACCGACTTTGGGCCTTCGTCGCCTGTGAGGTCCGCTTCCAGCACTTTCTTCCGAGCGCCGCCTTGCTGTTTACTTTGGGAAGAGGTGCCGAGGGGAACGGCATGAGGCAGCTTCCAGACCCTCGTGATGAGGATGTGACGTACCCCTCGGGCCAGAGGGGAGCGAGCCAATCACAATTGTTTGTTCTGATTTGATCAATGGCTCCTTTTAATCAGCCAAACACGTCGGTCCGAGTCAGTTGAGATTAGGCGCGCGTCGTCACCCCGGCGGTGTTGTTTGAAGACACAATCTGCTGACCGGATCTTGGTAAAGTTTTGACGAAGAAGATGTAGGGGTTTTGACGGTTTAACGGGTATGTTTATGGTGGGATTCACCGTTGATCAGTCTCTGCGTTGTACCGACGTGGGGCAAGACTGTTTCGTACCTGCTGGACTCAACAAATAAACAGGGTTCATTAGCGCTCGAAAGACGAGGTCAGGTGAGTACGACAACAAAGACCGGACTCGTTAGTGGAAAATCTCACTGCATGCGAGTAAATACAAGGCACGTAAACTCCATAAGCTACATACAAGGTACATAAACTCCACACAAAGTACATAAACTCCATAAACTGCATACAAGGTACATGCACTCCATAAAACAAATACAAGGTGCATACACTCCATAAGCTAAATACAAGGTACATACACTCCATAAATTACTAGGTACACAAACTCCATATCCTACATACAAGTTACATAAACTCCATGAACTACATACACGGTACATAAACTCCATCCACCACAAACAAGGTACATAAACTCCATACATTTCTTTACTTACATGGTACATAAACTAATTACATGGTACATAAACTCATTAAACTATATACAAGGTACATACACTCCATAAACTAAACACAAGGTACATACACTGCATAAATTACATACAAGGTACATAAACTCCACCCACTACGTACAAGGTACATAAACACCATAATCTACATACATGGTACATAAATTCCATAAACTACATACAAAGGACATAAACTACATACAAGCCCCATAAACTACGTACAAGGTACATAAACACCATAATCTACATACATGGTACATAAATTCCATAAACTACATACAAAGGACATAAACTACATACAAGCTCCATAAACTACGTACAAGGTACATAAACTACATACAAGGTAACGAATTTCATAAACTACATACAAAGTACATAAACGCAATAAGCTGCATGCAAGGTACATAAACCCCACCAAAGATACATCTTCAAACCCTGTCCATAATTATTCTTACACGATAAGACAGACACGAATAATACGGAACTCGATGTGAGCAAGAGATTCAGTTAGGCTATAGCCGGTTTGGGAAACATGTTTCTGAGGTTTCCAGCAGGTTAATTATCCGGTTCCGACTGATGAGCCAAAATAATGACCCACGGCCTCGGTGCAGTGGTAGGGGAGTCAGCAGGGGCAAAGCCATTATTCAACCCCCTACCCCAACCCTAAACTGAAAAGCCTCTCGTTAGGATCGAGTAAAAGACTGAAGACAAACAGGCCAGGTTGAATGGACTGGACAAGGCTATCTATGAACGGTGAGAAAAACCCATCCATTCTGTCCTGTCGCTCGTCCCACATGTCTTTTTACACGTCGTAATTAAGTGCCCCGACCCTGAAGTGGTTTGTATTTAGACTCTTCTTTTTCTTCTGCCTGCATAGCCCATCCCTAATAAGCCTTATGGTTTCTGTGGATGTTTAGCATCATGTTTACTTTTACTTTGCTACCTGCTTGTGAGCCGGTTTGGCCTAGCGGTAAGGCGTTAGGCTGGTAAGCAGAGGGACCTCGGTTCGAATCTGCTTCGGCTATCCTTTCTCTTCAGAGGGACACTGTCTTGTTACTTTGTCCCTCACAATTAATGAAACATTAAAATGGCTGTCACCTCTGCCCACCTTAATGCAGAAGTCATTATGGTGGTGACAGTATAGCGACTGGTACATAATCTCCCTCTTCCCGCATCTCTATACCCCCTTACCCCTTCTCCCCGTCTCTAATAAGCCTTGTGGTTTCTGTGGACGTTAAGCACCATGTTCACTTTGCTACCTGCTTGCTCAGTGTTGCTACCTGTTCCTACCTGCTTGCTGCATCTACCTGCTTGCTGCATCTGCCTGCTTGCTGTTGCTACCTGCTTGCTGTTGCTACCTGCTTGCTGTTGCTACCTGCTTGCTGTTGCTACCTGCTTGCTGCATGTACCTGCTTGCTGTTGCTACCTGCTTGCTGCATCTACCTGCTTGCTGTTGCTACCTGCTTGCTGCATCTACCTGCTTGCTGCATCTACCTGCTTGCTGTTGCTACCTGCTTGCTGTATCTACCTGCTTGCTGTTGCTACCTGCTTGCTGCATCTACCTGCTTGCTGCATCTACCTGCTTGCTGTTGCTACCTGCTTGCTGCATCTACCTGCTTGCTGCATCTACCTGCTTGCTGTTGCTACCTGCTTGCTGTATCTACCTGCTTGCTGCACCTAACTGCCCGCACCACATCCCTCATTGCCCACCATTCCTCTGAATAGCAGGTAGTGGCAGACCCCTCCGTTCCTCCGTTTGTTGACCCAAGATGATCAGATTACGGCAATTAAGGGGACGGGAAGACGGGCCCAGTGTTTTGGCAGCGTGGTGGAGGCGGTCAGGATGTCCAAAACCTTCGCTGAGGAGCCAGGCACCGGACACCTCCTTGTTCCACACGCTTGAATGGCGTTTTCGTGCATCATCGCTCGCCCATGTCACGGTTTCGGCCCTTCTGCAGGCGTGAAGGGCAAGGTATCCAGCAACAGCCAGGCTGTTTTTGGCATGTGTCCTGATTGAGAGGTGCAGATTCAATGAAAGTTAGAATGTTCTGCTTATGGTATTCTTGTATCCTCATTAGGTTTTCCTCTCTCTCTCTGTTCTTCTCCCCCCCCCCCCCCTCCAGTGTATTATTTCTTCAATATTTGCTGCGCTAAATGTTTGGTTCTCCTACCCCCACCCCTTCTCACAGAATCGTATAATGTGGGTATGTGAATTGACGTTGGGTTATACTGCTGTTTCAGTCAAATCTGTTTGCTTGTCTCCGAATCGTATTGCTTCTTTTCGAAATCTAGTACTACCGGCGATGTTTTCTGTTTGGCTGCAAAAAATAGCGTCCGAAAATGTGGCTGCATTTCGTTTACGTGACACAAAAGAGGCACGACGGTGACGTCACGGTCTGGCTGTTCTCATAAGAACTCGTCTAACAAGGTTGTAGTCATGTCACCGTGCTCGAAAGTGGATCAGCGCCTTTGCAGCCTGAACATGCAGTTTCTATGAAGGCATTAATTGAGACTGGACGACCCGGGCCACGAGGCATGGGCCGTGTTCGATTCCAGGGTGGTCATGGGACGACCTTTCGCTTCTGCGTTTGACGTCATATCAAGACTCTATTACCGTAAAGGTTTTAATTTCTCATTGACTGCATTTCGATAGTGAACGATTGCCCTTTGCGGGGGCGGGTGGGTCAGTGGGTGGGTGGGTGGGGTGTGGATTGGAGGAAGGGGCGGGGTGGATCCCTCCCCCCAGTCTCTTGGAAAATAAAGGTTCTCGAGTTCGAGATCCGTCTCTCTGACTGTCTGTCTGTCTGTCTCTTTTAAATAAACACACACACACACACACACACACACACACACACACACACACACACACACACACACACACACACACACACACACACACACACACATGACTACAGCCCCGCCCCTCTCTCTCTCTCTCGTATCGTTGAAATGCGTATGTACACATATACTTCAGCGGCAGAAAGGTCAAATAATCACGCTTAATTTTACGTCAATTTACCCGTCGTTACGCGGAGACGTCGCAATCACGCAAAACTGCGTAAGTCGGTGAAGCATGCAGGCAACCCGCAGCGTGCCATTTGATAGACGGAGCGAAACGTCAGTCACCGCGCGCCGTTAGCTGTTTGCCAATACAGTTTGGCGCGTGCGTTTAGTCTGCTGGGGAATGCGACCCGTGCCAGTCAAAAGTTCAGTCCCCGGTTGAACTTCAGTCATTGCACGGGCAACCCGTTTCATCAGGAACTGGGCCAACCCTTCCTTGACGTCCATGACCGGAGCAGAGGACCTCTGATCACAGTGATTTCATCAGACGCGTCACTATTTTCAGACGGGCAGGTTGACAGTCTAGTTAACAAGATAGGGCATATATGCCAGAGAATGGCGTAACTTCATAGCTTTTCAGGAGACAACTTACTGGGTGCAGGGAAAACGCGGGGTAATTGAAAAAGGCACCACCAAGGTCGATCCTTCGAGTTGAATCACTTGACGTTAATTCATGCTCGAGTAGGAAGGAAGAAAAAGATAATGATGAAGTCTGGTGAAAAGAAGAAGTAGCATCATCATCATCTTCATCTTCATCAGCTTCATCATCAGCATCAGCATCATCATCATCAGCAGCAGCAGCAGCAGTAGTAGTAGTAGTAGTAGTAGTAGTAGTAGCAGTAGCAGTAGCAACAGCAGCGGCAGCAGTAGTAGTAGCAGTAGTAGTGGTGGTGGTGGCGGTGGTGATAGAAAAGAAGTAGAAAAAAAGAGAATATTTTATTCGATTTTAGGCCTGAGCCTCTTTATAAAGAACAAAAATACACAGCGCATTATGTTGAACAAGCTTCTGATGCCGACATTCCTCCCCCCCCCCCCCCGCCCCCACACACGCACACACACACACACACGCACGCACGAAGGCACACACAAACACACGTAGACACAATATGCACACACACACACACACACACACACACACACACACACACACACACACACACACACACACACACACACACACACACACACACGAAGGCGCGCGCGCACACACACACACACGTACACACACACACACACACACACACACACACACACACGCACGAAGGCACACACACACATGCATTCACGAAGGCACGAAAGAACACACGCGCACACGCACGCACGCACGCATACATACACCCAAAACAAACACTGACTAAGCACACACACACACACACACACACACACACACACACACACACACACACACACACACACACACACACACACACACACACACAAAAGCCCCAGAGATACACATGTAATGGAGTGGCGTGGTCAAAGGACAGGACACAGGCAGCGGAGTCAATAAAATGGTCTACACAGCAGGCGTATGGCAGCAATCAGGTTTTACTTGCTCAGCCGCAGACAATTTTCAGCACACCCCAAAATCCTCACGCTCACGCATAGATAAGAGAACGGCGCGGGCCACAGGAAACACACGCTATCGCTACAGTAAAATCGCCCCTCTGGACCACAAAATGGCTGACGATTGTGTTTCCTTGGCCCGCACAAATACAGTTTCCTCTACAATAACTAAACCAATTAAAACATGAAAAACATCAAATGAAAGCTACAGTTACAATCTTTTAAACCGTATAAACAAAATGTACACACATGACTTATTTTATTTACAACAAGAGTGGGAAGCGTGGCTTGCGCCTGTCTATAAACAGATTCAGACAACTAAATCACAACACAATGTACAAAATATTAATGTTACTAAAACTTACATCGGAATAAAGAGCACGCTCCCACGGTTAAAATAGTACATAACGACATTTACAATACAACGCTCTATAAGAGAAGCAAGACAAACTCAAAGACTAGTACTAAAACAATCGGTGCGAACTTTCGCCTGGGGTGCGTTATCTTAATCGCAGCAGCGATAGTGATATTAAGTAGTCTATGAATACAACTTAGCTTCATACAGTACACAATACTTAATAAGTTAATTTCAACCCAAAATAAACACTAAACATGAAGTCAGCTAAGCAAAATACTATACGACAACGCATTGATCGATACAGAATTACTTTAATCGAATCCGAAACAACGTTTCACTACTATTCACTAGTACTAAACAAAGCGCGCCATGCAGACGACGGCTATAAAAAGAAACTGATGGACCTAGAAAGGCATCGGCTACTGATTAAGCTCGATCCTGTGTCTAAATAAACGTTAGATAAACATTCTAAGATGCCAAAATATATTACTCATGGCTTGGTGCATAAAAAGGACTAGGTAAACAAAGAGTAGGTAAACAAACAAGCGGTCAAAATGTTAAGGGAGAAAAACAGATTTGAAAATGGCGCGCACTGGCGGCTATCGCCGGTCGGCTGTGTGAAGGCCATGTGGCGTTACACCACACGCCGCGCTTCAAAACAAAAGCGTCGTCTGCTCCGGTTCCCGGGTTACTATCAGTACAGTAATGAAATTGCTGTGGCTCTGTTAACAGGGGCGGGATTATTGTAAAATGTATACAAAGAGCACTTGCTCACACACACATATGTAGTACTTTAAAAAATAGTAATAATAAAATTTAAAAAAATAGGGAGAATAGGTAGACACAGAGTGTAATGCAAGGGGCCGGGGCACACTCCGAACACCGCTTTCCGGCACCTGCCTCCTGAAGGAAGTATGTCGTAAACCACTGTTTGGAGTTTGGGGCTGGGGTTGCCGTGTCAATCAGTAGACTAAGGTGCTTCACTACAGAGCTTATATGGACTGACATTAAGAACAGTTAGATGGCCCCTAATACGATTATGACAGTGATAATTATGATGATGATAATGATAATGATGATGATGATGATGATGATCGATGATTACTATTATTATTATGTTGGTGTCGCTGCTGTTTCTGCTGTAGTTGTTGACGCTGTTTTGTTGTTGTTTTTTGCTGTTGCTTTGTTTTGTTTGTTTGTTTCTATATTCTTCTCTTCCTCCTTCTCTTCTTCTTCAGTCCCAAACCGAGTCAGTGTGGAATGAGGAAGATCAATCGCCAGCCATTGAGGTTCGAAGCCGCACACTCTTTGTATTAAGACCAGATGTTGTGCCACAGCTGAGCTACCGCAAAGGTATACCTACCAAATGTATTATATGCCAAGCTATCCCACTTCACATCCAAACTTGAAGACAGACAAGCACACAGAGCTGTAGCCATTAATAACTGGGTGAGAGGCTCACTGGAACGTTAACAGTCTTTGGAATGTGTGAATAGGCTTTGGAGTGGGGACTCCTTTCAACGAAAACGCATGGAGTCTCACATCATCCAAAGACGGGGCACAGTGTCCCCTGGTGGAGTG
>CAUZXP010000329.1:0-5000 GCA_963584105.1 Alviniconcha strummeri | reverse complement strand
GGCGTTGGCTCGGCTGCTGTCAGCCGGCCAAACACTAACAAGTCCGCCCTGGCACAGCGGCCTTGGGCTCTTGCACCCAGCCTGGGATAGTTTCGGGCTCATCCGCACCGAGCCAGAAAGAGCTCAGTGGACAGTGTGCGGCGTTGTCCGCGTGCTCAGAGCGCCGCCAAGGCTCCCATCCGACACCTCGTTAATCTCCACCTCAGTCCTGTGGGGGTGTGTACTGCGAGCAAGGACGTACATAAATGATGCAAGTCCGCGGCCGCCAGTCGGCGGGTTTCCGGTGTTTTGGGTGGCGTTTCTTTCTTTCTTTCTTTCTTTCTTTTTGATGTTGAGGTTTTGATGTCTTCTTTCTTGTTGGAGAGGTGGCGCTGCGCTGGTGGCGAGACACAGTCTGTTTTGTTTATGATTTTAAGTGCCTTTTAGCCTGGATGTATGTGTTTTTGAAAAGACGCGATTGAGTATGTGTGTGTGTGTGTGTGTGTGTGGGGGGGGGGGGGGTGAGTGTGTGTGTGTGTGTGTGTGTGTGTGTGTGTGTGTGTGTGTGTGTGTGTGTGTGTGTGTAGTGTGTGTGAGAGGGGGGAGAGCATGAGAGATCCAGGCAAAAGAAAGGTGGGGGGTCAGTGGAGGGAAGCGGGGTGGGAGGGGGGGAGCGAAGAGAAGAGAGGCTCAATTTGTTGTTGTTGACAGCGGTATTGATAATTTACTGATTGTAAGGCATAGTTGAATGGGCGAGCGGGGACTGACTGGTGCGCGCATGTGTGTGTGTGTGTGTGTGTGTGTGTGTGTGTGTGTGTGTGTGTGTGCGCGCGCGCGCGCACGCGCGGGCGTGTATATGTATATAGTTATTGTTTGCTAGGTGATATGTTTATGGTAGGCCACAATATTTAAGATTTTGGTTGTTTGATGAAATGTATGTTAATCAGTGTGGTTTTTGTCACGACTTGTTTATACAACGCAGCGACTCGAGTTTAACTCTGGTTGGAGAATAGCGCTTTATAAGGGTTATTTACTATTAAAGGAGCTAACTGGGCTAGGCAGCGCCACTGGGATGCAGCTGATTTCCCAGGGGAAAGCTACACATATTTCCCAAAGGGAACGTTAGTCTTAACAGGAATAAGCTAATTATACATGCTGCGCGGCCTCAAAACATCTAAGATATAACGTAATTTAAGACCTATTAAAGACTAAGTGAGCAGAAAGTTTAATACGCGGCTTGCTATTCATTTGTTGTATTAAACACGGCTCAGGGGAAACACACACTGCATGACGATCACAAATGACGGACTGATAATGGTCTTTGACAGTCAACACCCAGTCAGTCAACACGCGATCGAACAACAACAACAAGGGCGAACGTATGATGGAGCTTCAGCAAAACGCAACACCTTACTTTCTCTAGCGAAGGACAGACAGTCGAGACATTTCGTAGTGCGGTCATCGTGACACGGTCCTGACCATGATGCACGCGAAGGTCACGACGACACTGCCCACTGTACCTCCCCTTTACCCCCCCCCCCACTTCCACCCTCCTCCTCCGGCCCATTTCTGGCCCCATGACAGCGCCCAACTTTCCGGCGTTGGCGACTTACTCGACTCAACATCAGCCAGGAGATCCTCCGAGACGTAAATTGGTCTTCACTATGCGAGCACAGTAATGAGTCTCACCTGACTAAGTTATCAACAGTCGTTTTCTTTTCCCCGCTCACTTGCGGTGTTGGCCACGATTAGCTTGATTTCTGTCAGTCACTGAACGCCCTGGGTGGGTTCCACTGTGCTACGATAAGTATATGGGCCCAGCGTATGGTTTGGCCTGAACTGTTTTACCGTCGCGTGTGTTCTATGGGGTGGGGTGGGGTGGGGGTGGGGTGGCAAAGTGTGGGGGGGGGGGGAGGGAGAGAAGGAGGAGTATTTTGTTGTTAGTACGTAGTTGGCCTGATTTCTGTCAGCGCTCTTGCGCGTTTTAAACTGACTATGCTGTACCGAGGTAATATGTTTGGCTTGATGTAATATGCCAGCAGTGTTGTGGAGTATACACTATAGGTAGGTAGTCATTTTGTCTGACTTTCGTTATCGTCCCTAAGGGCTTTAAATTGGGCTTTGTTTGGCCTGGTTTCGGTCAGCGTTGTTAGTGGGCTTTAAACTTAGTTGTAGGTACGTAAGATTGGCCTGGTTTTTGCCAGCCCTGTTAGTGGGCTTTAAACTTTGTTGTAGGTACGTAGTTTGGCCTGGTTTTTGCCAGCCCTGTTAGTGGGCTTTAAACTTTGTTGTAGGTACGTAGTTTGGACTGGTTTTTGCCAGCCCTGTTAGTGGGCTTTAAACTTTGTTGTAGGTACGTAGTTTGGACTGGTTTTTGCCAGCCCTGTTAGTGGGCTTTAAACTTTGTTGTAGGTACGTAGTTTGGACTGGTTTTTGCCAGCCCTGTTAGTGGGCTTTAAACTTTGTTGTAGGTACGTTGTTTGGACTGGTTTCTTTGAGTTAGGGGGTGTAAACTTAGGGGGCCCGTAAATTTTGTTGTAGATACATTGTTTGGCCTGGTTTATGTCAGCCTTGTTATGTTTTTTGTTGTTGTAGGTACGTAAGTTTGGCCTGGTTTATGTCAGCCTTGTTATGTTTTTTGTTGTTGTAGGTACGTAAGTTTGGCCTGGTTTATGTCAGCCTTGTTATGTTTTTTTTTTTTTTTTTGTAGGTACGTAAGTTTGGCCTGGTTTATGTCAGCCTTGTTATGGGTTTTTTTTTTTGTAGGTACGTAAGTTTGGCCTGGTTTCTGGTAGTCTTGTTATGTTTTTTTTGTTGTAGGTACGTAAGTTTGGCCTGGTTTATGTCAGCCTTGTTATGTTTTTGTTGTTGTAGGTACGTAAGTTTGGCCTGGTTTATGTCAGCCTTGTTATGTTTTTGTTGTTGTAGGTACGTAAGTTTGGCCTGGTTTATGTCAGCCTTGTTATGGTTTTTTGTTGTTGTAGGTGCGTAAGTTTGGCCTGGTTTATGTCAGCCTTGTTATTTTTGTTGTTGTAGGTACGTAAGTTCGGTCTGGTTTCTGGTAGTCTTGTTAGAGGGCTCTAAACCTTGTTGTAGGTACGTGCGTTTGGACTGGTTTCTGTTAGCATTGTTGGGGGCTCTAAACTTTGTTGTAGGTACGTAAATTTGGACTGGTTTCTGTTAGCATTGCTGGGGGCTCTAAACTTTGTTGTAGGTACGTGCGTTTGGACTGGTTTCTGTTAGCATTGTTAGGGGGTATAAACTTTGTTGTAGGTACGTTGTTTGGCCTGGTTTCTATCAGTGTTGTTTGGGGGATTTAACTTTTATTGTAGATACGCTGTTTGGACTGGATTCTCTCAGCCTTGTTGGGGGGCTTTTTGAAGTATGTTGTAGGTACGTAGTTTGACCTGATTTCTGTCAGTACTTGTTGATTTAAAAATTTTTTAATATATTTTAGGTTTACCTATTGCAATTTCTGTCAATTGTAATTTCTAGCAATGTCCTTGGTGACCTTTAAAATAGCCTGGGTTATAGTTAGGTACTAAAGTTTACCTGACTTCTCTCAGTGTCGTTAACCACGAAAAAAGATTACACTGTTGTGTTTGCAATGACACGGAAAGTAATAAAAACAAATTTTAAAGCAGCGTAAACAACAAACAAACAAAAACACTGCTGATATTGCAATTCCAGTGACCCGCAACCTCTGTATCTCGAATCGAACGTCTTAACCGTTCGGCTACACAGCCTCCGTGGCTTCTCGCTCTCTGCTTATTTAGTTCAAGGATGGGGGCGGAGGGGGGGGGGGGGGGGACGCGGGGGAAGGTGGGAGGAGAGGGGAGGGCTGCACATGGGATGAAACTGAACGTTCTGACACGGTCGCGAAAGACTGACTTAGTTCAGCCGTACGTAACTGTTCTCGGCGATGTTCGGTTAAACGAAAAGCGCAGTACGGTATGTAGCAGTGTCCGGCATCCGGTTTGAAACTCCGCACGTGTTATCCGGCTGTAGGGCTGTAGGCCTATTACTGACTCAGAAATGAAGGTCCCCTCTTTTGAGAAACCTACATAATTCACGGGTGGACCGGGAAGACAGCTGTTTAGAAACATATTAGTGTTCTTCGGGGTTAACAACATAACCCGACAGATATTGCTAGCTAGCTAGACATTTATGACTTACTAGTGGTGGCTAGACTAGATGAATAGAAACTAGATCACACTGATAGTTACAGAGAGAGAGGGGGGGGAGAGAGAGAAAACTGAAAAAAGAGAAAAAAAGAGACAGAGACAGACAGACAGACAGACAGATAGACAGAGAGAAAGAGAGTCGCACACACAGAGACAGACTGAGATAGTCTGAGACGCAATTAAATTCATTTAAAAATAAAATCCTCTCAGCGGCAAGCCTCACTCAGACCTCCGGGTCCGTTTTCAGCGAAAGTGAAAGTAGCCGCGGAGGTGCGGGCCAAACCCAGCCCCTGTCTGGATAACTAGTTCATTAGTTGACACGCACGGCGCTCCCGGCTGTTATCCTGCCTGCAGTCCGGCCACTGCACATCGATGACACGTCAGCGCTAAGTACCCCTTCCCATCCCCCCTTCCCCCCCCCCCTTCCCCACCCCCCCTCTCACACACGCACAAAATCACAGTGGCAACCTCAAGGTGAGCAGCCTGTGGCAAGGAGCACACCCGACAGAAGCCTCGACTCCTTCCTGCTCATCACGCACGTCCGGGATCGTTCGCTCCGCTAGCTAGAGCCGTGCAATGCTGTAGCGAGAAGGTTCCATTGTTGGAACAGCCCTGTGGAAGATCCGATTGCTGGAACAGCCCTGTGGAAGGTCTGATTGCTGGAACAGCCCTGTGGAAGGTCCGATTGCTGGAACAGCCCTGTGGAAGGCCGGATCATTGGAACAGCCCTGTGGAAGGTCTGATTGTTGGAACAGCCCTGTGGAAGGTCCGATTGTTGGAACAGCCTTATGGAAGGTCCGACTGTTGGTTGAAAGGCCTGTGAAGGGTCCGATTGTT
>CAUZXP010000328.1:2500-11670 GCA_963584105.1 Alviniconcha strummeri | reverse complement strand
CACGGACAGAGTCAGGCTTAACCAAGATCAAATCTCAGTATGTCGCCTTCCGGACTGCTTTGCACCTACACCCCGAACTCCTATTGACGCATCAGACCAACTGACTGGAACACACCAGTGGGCAGAACGACTCAGATGGCATCGGTTTCATGAAATGAAAAAGAGAGAAGAAGGTGAGGATGACAACGTTCTTCTAGACCAGGAGTTTAAAAAGCTACCTTGGTATAGGCCTACATCCAGAGCAGCGCCCAGGCAAGACCCACCTTTGGAATCGTTTATTCAGGCGTGTACAGCTGACTTCCTGGATATCAAAAAGGGAAGGAGAATCAAAGATAACTTGACCCGGGGGCAAAGAGATGCCTTGCGGTCACTTCGCAATCTCCCAGTTTCTCATGGAGCAGCTTGTCGCTACGCGGACAAGTCTGGTGTAACGGTGATCACTGATCTGGAGAGTGACGACAGGAAGATCATGCAAGAACTCAGAGACCCGCACCACTACGACATTCTACCATCTGACCCAACCGAGTCAGTGATCAATAGAGTTAAGGCATGGAGCAAGAAATGGAGTGAGAAGGGGGAAATCGATGCAGACACCAGAGTTTACATTGAGGACATCGAAGACTCACACCCCGGAAAATGTACACCACTTGTAAAAAACACACAAACAGAAGCCATTTCCGATCAGGCTGCTTCTTTCTGGTTGTGGAACACCCATTCAACCATTATCCAAATTTGTTCAGCTCAAAATCGGGCATCTAACAGAATACGTACCATTCCGAATCCTGGACACTAAGGAATTTCTGAAAAAAATCAGCGAGATCAACAACACATTTGCGCCGTTGCCTGATAGTGCGTGTTTTGCAGCCTGCGACGTAGTTGCGCTGTACCCCAATGTCAGTAACAATATGGGACTACCAGCTGTGACCAGCCTCCTAAAAGAACATCCCAGCCGTCTAGGCATTCGCACAGACTGCGTAATAGAAGCTCTTAACTTGGCCTTGACAAACAATTAACACATGTGTCTACACCGACGAAACAACCTCTACCTATGCTCGACCTAACAGTGGCACCGCCATGGGACCCAACCACGCCTGCAACTATGTTGATGTGTTCATGTCTGAACTGGACAGGAAACTAGTGTCTACGTGTCCAGTTCCTCTACTGTCATCACTGTTACCACACCACCTGCAGGAACAGTACAGATATCTGGACTGGTCGCGGTTCCGTGATGATGGATTTGCCATTCTTCTAGACAGCGAACACCTCCAACCATTCAAAGACTGCCTCCAGTCGCTCCACCCACCTAACATCAAGTGGACTGTTTCTCATGGGAAAACGGCAACCTACCTGGATGTCTCTCTTTCCTTGAAAGATGGAAAGATCATCACCGATGTGTTCAGCAAGCACAATAATTTCTATTTACCGCCATCCAGCTGCCACTCGCCAGCCGTGTTTAAAGGTTCTGTACAAGGAATAGGCACCAGACTGCGTATGATCTGCAGCGAAGATGAAGACTTAGATCGGAGACTGGAGGAATACGGAAGACATTTGACCGTCTCCGGATGGAAGTACAAAACAGCTAAAGAAAGACTTGTGGAAGGGGCGAAGAAAGACAGAGAAACACTCCTAAACCAGCCCAGGAAAAGGAAGGACACGAAAATCGCGTGGGTGAGCACTTAGACCCCAGAGTCTTCCGAAACGGCTATAATCAAGAAAAAATCTCCATCTTCTTCATGCCAACGTAGTTAATAAAGAGATTTTCCCCCCAAGAACCATCATCTCGGCTGACAGAAAAAGGAAAAATCTCGCACAAATGTACGTTCAGCATGGGCCCAAGAACAGACCAGGTTTTTGTTCCTTGCAAAGAAAGGTGCGACACGTGTCGCCATTCAAAAGAAACTACTGTTCTTGTATCTCCGTGGGACGGTAGACATTGGACCATCAAGCAGCACATTACCTGTTCAAGCCCAAATACTGTTTACGTCGTTATGTACGAAGTACACAACGAGTGGTATGTAGGATCTACAACCGACCTGAAAGCTCGCTGCAGACACCATAAATCAGACGCAAAACTGAAAAAAGCAACAAAATGTGGGGTAGCTGACCATGTAACAAACTTTAAGCACCCTGAAGACCCCCAACTTGGATTTCTCACTATCGTGGCATTTGAAGCAGTAAAAGAAAAGAAAGACTTGATTGTCCGGGAAAATTATTGGATGTGCAACATGGGCACCATCTTCAAGGGTATGAACACAAAGAAAGACTTAAACACAGTACTCAAAGACAGATCTTCAAAGAAAGAGAGAGAGAGAGAGAGAGAGAGAGAGAGAGAGAGAGAGAGAGAGAGAGAGAGAGAGAGAGAGAGAGAGAGTAGTTTATTAAAAAAGACCATGGGGCCATGTCAATTGTAGTGATGAACATAGTCCAGCAACTTTCGATCAACGTAGAGTTGCAGGTGCAACATCTGTCCAGACCAGATAGTATTGAGTACTGTGGGACCTTTCGTGAAAAAGTAGCGAGTCTGAATTGGAGACACTTGTTTTTCAGAAGCAAACAACATTGACAGTTAAAAAAGTGATAGACTTCTGACATATTTGAGTGGTATATATATATTTATCTCTTGGGTCATGGTACATGGGACATGGTAATGTGAGGTGAGTTTGGTTTCAGTTTAATTGCTAAAAAGGTGGACATTCTAGGTCTGCCTCAACAGCACAGAGAGAGAGAGAGAGAGAGAGAGAGAGAGAGAGAGAGAGAGAGAGAGAGAGAGAGAGAGAGAGAGAGAGAGTGGGGGTGGGAGGGGAATGTTTTAAATATCTGTGTGTGTGTGTGTGTGTGTGTGTGTGTGTGTGTGTGTGTGTGTGTCTTCCATAGTCGTCTGGAATGTATGTTGTGTGCAAGAGAGCGTGACGTATAAAAATATGACGTATTTCATAATCTAATTACGTTTTGTAGGACACGGCTGTTCCCAGACGCCTCTTTAGTTAGAGCCAGTGCCCGAGAATCTAGGTCAGCTACGCAGGTGGCCCCACTTGAGATATCCGATAGCTGAGCGGTCCGGCCACGGACACGCTGCTGCTGCCAGCAGTAAATTATAGCAGCCGTCTTTCACCCCCTCCCTTTCCCAGCGCAATCTCACCACAGAGTTGTACAGCAGACCATTGAAAAGTTCTTATTTTGAAGTTTACACAGATACCAAATACGTTTGGTACAATAGTTTAAGTTTTCATGCAGCAACAAAACCATTTCATGCAAAAATCACACAAAACATCACATTGTGCACAGTACACACACAAAAAGTACGAAATGTATCCGATTATTGTGAGGTGCTGCCTTTTTTCTCATCAAAACAACATATATACATCACAACATCATTATATCTGCTACAGGAAGCACTCATTTAAAATCCAGCCCAACTCTTAAAGAAAAGCTCAAAGGGGGTGTAAACAGTATACCATTTTGGCAAGAGGGCCATTCATGCAAACTATCAAAATGTGCGCAGTACACACATGAAACGTACGAAACAAAGCAACATTGCAAAACAGCAAACATACATCACAACATTAATATGTTCACTACTGGAAACACTCACTTAAAATCGGGCTTCACTCTCCTGGGGAGGGGGGGGGGGGGGTAAACAACACGCCACTGTTAGAAATCATGAGTAATCCAGAGCTCTGGGTGAGCCCGCTTGAATTGTCAGTTTCGCAACACAAGTGCACTGTCTGACCACCGGCCCGTAGCACCCTTGGATAGTAACACTCTTGATCCAGCGCTGGCCGTCTTCACCACATGGATGATCAAATATGTTCCGTGTCAATGCAGTACACTGATTTTAAATACACAAACACATACAGTCCAATTTTCACGATGGTTATGTGCTGTATAGGTTTCCAATCTTCCTCCACTTGCTGGAGCAAGATAATTAGTTACCTGGCAGTAGTGTCTTTAAAAAAAGAAGAAGAAGGAAACAGAGAGAGAGAGAGAGAGAGAGAGACTTTATCCATTCAAAGGTGCTCACACAATTATTTTGTACACATACTTATAGCTGCTTTGCTTTTTCTGTTGTTTTTGTATTTCAGTGTTTATTTCCTTTTCTTCGGAGGAGTCGCCAGCAGTACAGGTCATGCCTGCGTCAGCTGCTCTTTCATCAGCAAGCAAAGTCTGTCTTCACCATTCATCAGGCCCCATGCCCTTCGTTTCAATGTATTGACTGTTGCATGCATTTCTTCTCCTCCCTGCTCTCCATGAAATGCCAGACCGAACCCCCAACGCCTGATCGACTGCACACAATGTGCCTCTAAAATGTGTTGCTTAGGAATTATTCTCACTTCTGAAAAATGTGCCCTGTATCATGTACATGGAGACGGAATCCTCAATGTCATTGACATCATTTTCCATAACTGGGTCCTTATGGCAGAGATGCTGGTGTACACTGGAATACAGTGTGTTTAATGTGAAAAATGTGTCCTTTACATCATCGGCAAGACTGTGGATGTCATTGTCGTCTGTTAGCTGGAATGTCTTCCGCAGCACGCTGTCTGTTAGAGCATTTATTACGTTTGCTTTCAGATATTTATTGCAGTGGTTTCCAATGAAGGAGCGGCTATGATAAGCCTGTGTACATATTTTATGTTCTTTCAGCACAGCATCTAGATTAGCTGTAACAGGTCCAGACAGCACGGGAAAGATTGTCACATTGTCTATCAAGTCCATTCTGTCTAGATGACGAAGCCTCTGAAAATGCTGAACGCTTTTCCTGAACGCTGGGTTGGTGCCTATGAGGTTCGGAGTGTTCTGCTTTGAACAGGGAATGTGCAATTTTCTTGTCAATGTAATGGCAGTCTCGCTCAAGAAGATCGTGGTGTTTTTTGACTATCCCTAGAAGAAGGTGAAGGTAGGGGGGTGCTACATGCGTGAGCTCAGTGTCCCATATTGGTGAGAGTACCGCATTATTGTACGCTTTTGCTGTCTTCTGTTTGCTTCCAGCTCTTTTGTATTTTCTGAGGTCACTTTTGATGCTCCTCAGCGTTCTTTCTGGCAGTACTGGTTGTTCGGTTGGAGACTTCTGTGTTTGCTCTTTAGAGGCCTCACACCAAAGACATGGATGAAAACTCTGTGCTCCAGAAATCCTATACAGCTTCAACAAGAAATCATAGTCCCCGAAAAGGAACACTCTGAGGTTCTTGTCGTTCCACGTCATTGCGTCAAGGGCATTGATTTGGTCTTTCACAGGGTCTAAGATTTTTCTCAGATTTTCGTTGCTGTCTTTGCATTCAACCATTCGGATCAGAAAAGTTTTTTCCTTTGAATTTGGATTCTCTATGTTTGCAACTTCCAGGACTAATTTGAAACTGTCCCCTCCATGATCACACCCTATTTTAATCCATATTTCATCATCAGGGATGGTCAGGTTGTGCCATGTCAACTTTTCTTTCTCTTGGTACTGGTTCAGAAGGTTTGAAACAAAGATTGGTAAATCCGAATTGGATACCACAGGTGTGTTTTTCAGGCAGCCTGTATTTGTTGATTTTTCAAAGAAATACATTGCATTTTGTTCAACACAAATGTTTGCACACATCAAATCTTTCTGAAAATTTATCTCTTTCTTTTCACTGTCAATTTTGATTCCAACGCTTTTTGAAATCTTTCTTAGCTGTCTCTGTTTTGTCCAGCTCAGTGATAGTCGTGCTCTGAGTTTTGTGGCCAGTTTTGACGAAATGTGTACCTTCCCGCACCCAGCTGCTTTGAGAATCTCAGTTCTTTCTTGTTTCCTTGTCAGTTTAAGTTCTGTGCCCTGCTGTTTCACTGAGTCAGCAGATGAGGAACCCGACATGTCTGTCCGCATTTTGTTCAGCTGGTTCGCCCTTCTCTTCCTCAAAGGAGAAGAGGCAGAACATGACGTTTTCCTGGGTTTGATGACCTTTTTTAGCACAATGGGCTGTCCCCTTGTTTTGCATACCACTGTGTGTTTATCCTTTGATTGTTCCAGTTTTATTCGTACCAAATGGGTGAAGTACATTTCTTCTTCTCTTGTCAGTGGGGCTTGTAGCTGCTTTAATGGGCGAAGTGGTTTTGATCCGGAAAGCGGAGGAAGAGCATTCTGTACTCGTTTGCTTGTCTTTAAAGTACACTTTCAACACAATGATGACACAACAATATTAAATCCAAAACATGAACACAAAGCCAACTGGGGTTCCTGTGCACAAGAGATAAAACACAGAAAGCACCGTGTACACTCAGCAGCCCACAAGTTAAAAATTAGAAGCAGCCGGCTAGTACTGACCACTGCTGGTACTGACCTAGATTCCACTGACAGAGCAGCTAGCTGATGTGAGGGGAGCTAAAAATAGCTCAGCCAGTGAGCAGCTAAAGCGCCCGATTTCAGGCCTGTGGAACAGCCGTGAGGAATCAGTCAAGCTCACCGGGCCTTGACGAAGCCCTCAAGGGCAAAATTCGGAGTAAAACGTTTCCACTAAAAAACATGCTTGGACTTTGTTATACACTCTCTCTCTCTCTCTCTCTCTCTCTCTCTCTCTCTCTCTTAGTCTTCTAGAATGCATGCCGTGTGCAAGAAAACGTGACGCATAAGATATGACGTAATTTATCATTGTAATCGTGTGTCGTAGGAATCCAGCCGATCGCGCAGACCTTGACAAAGCCGTCATGGGCAAAACATTTAACTAAACGCTTTTTTTTCTTCTTTTTTTTAAAAACCAGGACATGCTTAGACTGCTGTTATCTCTCTCTCTCTCTCTCTCTCTCTCTCTCTCTCTCTCTCTCTCTCTCTCTCTCTCTCTCTCTCTCTCTCTCTCTCTCTCTCTCTCTCTGTGTAACGGTGTGTGTGTGTGTGTGTGTGTGTGTGTGTGTGTGTGTGTGTGTGTGTGTGTGTGCATGCGTGCGTGCGTGCGTGCGTGCGTGTGTGTGTGTGTGTGTGTGTGTGTGTGTGTGTGTCTGTGTGTGTGTCTGTGTGTGTGGATCTGCCTGTCTGTCTATGTCTGTCTGTCTGTCTCCCTCTCACGTATAGCAACAGTCCAAGCACGTCCTGGTTTTAAAACGTTTCGCCCTTCGGATGGCTTTGTTAAGGCCTGCCCGGTCGGATAGATTGCTACGACATATATATACACGTATAGCAGTACGTGAGTGCTCAAGTCACCCGCCGTCGGCAATAATTCAAGACGAGCGTAATTTGGGAAATGTGTTAGCAGAGTGATCTGTCACACTCATCTACGCCTGCTGCTGATCATTTGCATCAAAGACAGTTAAAGGGGGGAGAAATCGAAGGTGTCTACGCCAGCAAGTCGTCATCGTGACCACGAGACTAGTGATTAAACTGTAGTTTGTGATGGAACGAGTTACGAGCGCGGCCATTGCTATCGACGTTATCGACTTGGTTCACCTAGAATTATTGTCACTTAAAGCTACGGGTTCATAACTGCTGTCTGGATTTCTTTTTTATATAATTGTTTTTGTATATAAAAAAAAAAATCTTAGGGGATAGAGGGTTGGGAGTGGGAATAGAGAGGAAAGGATTCATTTAGGATTACGAGAGAGAGAGAGAGAGAGAGAGAGAGAGAGAGAGAGAGAGAGAGAGAGAGAGAGAGAGAGAGAGAGGAGAGGAGAGATAGAGACAGACAGACAGACAGACAGACAGACAGACACAGAGACAGACAGAGACAGAGAGACAGGGACAGAGAGAGACACAGACACAGACACAGACAGACACAGAGAGAGACACACAGAGAGTGACACACACACACACACACACAACACACACACACACACACACACACACAACACACACACACACACACACACCATCTAAAACAAAAGTGAAGTGACCTCTTGCATTCTGAAACCAGAAAGATTCATTTTCTACAACTTTGTCTCTCTTGAGTATGCAAGAGCTTAGCTATCAGAATTCAAGCATGACGTCATTCTGGGAGATGGGAAACATTTTGCCACGAATGGTTCCTACACGTTTAAGGCAGGGGGTAATATAGCTTTCAGTGTGGATCTCCATCAGACGTGGTTGGGTGTGCAGCAACCCCATGAACACGCAGCGCAGCGCCACATGCTCACTATATGCCCCCTCCTACAGGAGCACGTTTAGTTCATTTCATTTCTGTTCACTTCATTTTGAGATGCTATCTGTGCGCTCGGAAAAGCACCCGCGCTCCACCCCGTCTCTCAGAAGTTTCCCCAACATTGCCTTTGAAACGGTTCCAATGTTCGTCTGACTGACGATGGCTTTCTCTCGTCCTTTCAAAGAAGATCGTCTAGCGCTTCCTCTTTCCACGCCTCTCTCCTCCAGGCGATCGATGGTGTGATGTGCCCACAAGTAGTGTCTCAAGCTCCTCAACACCTCAGATTCCCGAGACTCAAGCTGCTTGAGATGTTTGTATTGCCCGCCAGTCTGTATATTTGCTTGGTCGTTTCCTTTCACTCCGGCATGGCCAGAACAGCACATCGACAGGCGTTTTCGACCGTTGACCATCGACACATTCCAGTCTGGGCTTCCCAATCCACTGTCACGTTTTGTAGCAAGCCTAACTGGTATACTCATTTGACGTTGTACACTGTTTAACATACAACTAGGGTCTTTTTGGCAATGATTTTGTTCAATCAGCCCTTTAACAGTATAACAAATATCGCTTCAAGGCAGCGAAAGTCGATATCTGACATCGAAGCTTGCTGTTCGACTTCAGAGCTCTGTGGACGTAAAGCAACATTGAACTTGAACCTGTGCGTCAGAGCTCAGGAGATGTGTGAAAGTCAAGGCAAACATCCTGCGCTCCCAGTCCCTAATAGTCCGTACAGTCTCCGTGGACATGAAACAGCATTAAACTGAACTGAAGAGTCGACGAGAGCTCACATAGGAGCTGTGTGAAAGTCGAGGTGGACGTCCTGGCTCCCCGTCCTCAATAGTCCGCACGGTCTCTGTGGACGGAAAGCAACATTATATTTGAACAGCCACAGAGCTCAGGAGCTGTGTGAAAGTCGAGGTGGCCGTCCTGTGCTTTCCGTCCCCAACAGTCGGTACAGGTCTCTGTGGACGTAAAACAGCATTAAACTTGAACCTTATCTCCTCCCAGAGTCCAGGAGCGGTGTGAAAGTCGAGGATGCCGTCGAGAGCTCCCCGTCCCTAATGGTCCTTACGGTCTCTGTGG
>CAUZXP010000327.1:61928-85937 GCA_963584105.1 Alviniconcha strummeri | reverse complement strand
CAGCGAGCGCTTTTTAAGGCAGTGATATGATAACGTACACTGCCGGTTACTCTCAAAAATTACGCCAAGTAGAGACACAAAAGAAGACATAACTATTTACTAGTGTAAGCTCCTGGCAGCCCGAAAAATCAGTAGCTGTCAGAAACAAAACTGATCGGTGAAAGCTTCTCACTGAAACCAATTGCTGTCAGGAACATTTGGTCCAAATTCGAAAGATTTGTTTTGTTGCTAATTCTTTGGTTCATTTTTTATTTTTATTTTTTATTTATTTTATTTATTAAAATCTAAACAATGCTATACCGTCCTGCCTGCTTGAAAGTAGATAGCAAACGTGGTCTAAATCATACGCATGCTGGAGAAGTCCAGGCCATGCAGCTTGTCATAAACAAACGTTTACTATTTGAGCCCCCGTTTGCTTTTTTTACCCTAGTATCTCTCTCTCTCTCTCTCTCTCTCTCTCTCTCTCTCTCTCTCTCTCTCTCTCTCTCTCTCTCTCTCTCTCTCTCTCTCTCTCTCTCTCTCTCTTCTCTCCCTCTCTCTCTCTATATAAAATAACCTATAATAACCTACACAAGCTGGCGTTCAACATTAATTTTGATGTGTCAAGGGACAACTCAACCCAGGTATACTACGTTAACGCCGACAGCGGCTACAACAACAACAACAGACTGTGATGGCTTGCTGTACTGTTAAACTAAGGAGATCGGCAGCCGTAGTAGCTGGAACTGATACCTTCAGCATACGTCGCACTTTGTCGATGAAAAACTGCCAGCAGTTCTCACGGGAGTCTTCCATACCCATCCCCTTGACCTCGTTCCGAACACCTCCGATGATCTCCTCCACCTCGTCGTCTTGGAAGAGGTCCGGGATCTCACCCGAGGCGAGCAGGTCGTTGATGAGCACGAGGAACTGCTCGTTGGACACCTGGGCGTCGGTCATGAGGAAGACCATGCCTACGTTCTTCAAGCCCGCCTTGCGGTACAAGGACGCCAGGTCCGCTTTCAGGTCAGCGATGGCGTACCCCTTCCGCAAAGTGATCTGCAACACGAGTCGCGGGAGACTGAGTTCGTCTTCGAATGCATCAGTGAATAGATAAAAACTGCAACGGTCGAGATTTCTGTTTGTTGTCTTTGCTTAATTAGTTAGTTAATGCTTCGAGCTCAGTCAACCACAAAGGGTTATATCAGGGTTAGTTAGTTGATGCTTTGAACTCAGTCAACCGCAAAGGGTTATATCAGGGTTAGTTAGTTGATGCTTTGAGCCCAGTCAACCAGATAGGGTTATATCAGGCCTATTGGCTTCGCTTAAACCAAACGGCATTTCTTCCGACTATAATCATAATAACGAAGTATTCAGCGAAGAAATCATTTCGTACGCTGCTGTCATTGAGCACAAGAAAGGACGAAAACCAACCAATGCACCGAGAGACCATCATCCAGATTAGGGGATCGGGGAATTGGGAGGAAGGGGGTGGGGAGGTGAGTCAAGGGGGTGGGGAGGTGAGTCAAATAGCGAGAGCATGTAAAATACCGGTATTATCTGTTCTGAACAGGACCTCTCGAGTATAGTAATATAATAATAATAAAGAGGATGGATTTCTAGAGCGCCCATCTACGGTACAAGGTGGGAGCGCAGGGCGCTTTACAAAATTACTATCAACACACACTCGCCCCTCGCCCCCCCCCCCCCCCCCAACACACACACACACACACACACACACACACACACACACACACACACACACACACACGCACGCACGCACACACACACACACACACACACACACAAACACACACACACACACGCACGCACGCACGCACGCACGCACGCACGCACACACACACAGGTACGTACGCACGCATGCACGCACGCAGGCGCGCGAGCGGACGCACACATGCGCACACACACACACACACACACACACACTCACACACACACACACACAACACACACACACACACACACACACACACACACACATCAACACTCACACTCACACACACACACACAAACACACACACACACACACACATCACAACACTCACACTCACACACACACACACACACACACACACACACACACACACACACACACACACACACACACACGTGGACTGGGCGATAGACAGGCACGGCTGTGAAAACGATGCCTGGGAGCGGAGACGGTGAACGACACTGAGAGTAGCCGAAAGAAGATAAACTACTCGTGCGCATCCGCCCTCACCTGGAAGACCTCAAGGCTGCTGATGGAGGCGGCCAACCTGGACAGAGACTGCTTGCCGCTGCCTCCCACGCCGATGAGCAGTGCGTTGCCGCGGGGGGACTCCAGGATGCGGTTGATGCGACAGACGTGCATCATGGCGTCCTCGAACAGCACCAGGTTCATGGCAGCGTTCAACTCGTTGTACGTGTCAAGGGCCTCCACCAGGATCTTGTTCAGATTCGTCCATTCTGCGCAAGTGAAGGGCAATGTGTCAAGGTACATTGTGGCAAACGTTGATGGGGGTAGGCGGCAATAAATGTGGCCACGGGTATATCCACAAGGATCTTGTTCAGATCCGTCCAGTCTGCGAAAAGGCAGGTCAGTATGTCAAGGTACATGGTGGCAAATGTTGAAGGGGTATATTCACAAGGATCTTGTTCAGATCCGTCCAGTCTGCGAAAAGGCAGGTCAGTATGCCAAGGTACATGGTGGCAAATGTTGAAGGGGTATATTCACAAGGATCTTGTTCAGATCCGTCCAGTCTTGCGAAAGCGTAGTTCAGTATGTCAAGGTACATGGTGGCAAATGCTGACGGGGTATATTCACAATGATCTTGTTCAGATCCATCCAGTCTGCGAAAGGGCAGGTCAGTATGTACTGTGTCAAGGTACATGGCGGCACGGATTGAAGGGGTATAGCAAGGATCTTGTTCAGATCCGTCCTGGTGCAGGTGGAGAGAGCACACCAAGGCGGGTTTTCTTTCTCTTTCAGATAATTATGTCCAGTTCAGGGCAACGTCAGGGCACACGGTGGCAAAAGTTGAGGGGGGTAGAGCATGTACCTTGTTCAGTCCCATCAAGTGGCAGATCAGTAGGTCTGGGTACAGTCATAGTGGCTAAGATTAAGGGAAGTATATCAAGGCTCTTGTCCAGATCCGTCCAGGTGCAAGATGAGGGGGCGTATCTAGTCGAGGATACACAGTGGCAAAGGTTAAGGAAATATATCAAGGGTCTTGTTCAGATCCGTCAAGGATCTTGTTCAGATCCGTCCAGGTGCAGGATGAGGGAACGTATCTAGTCGAGGGTAACGTCACGGTACACAATGGCAAAGGTTAAGGGAAGTATATGAAGGATCTTGTTCAGATCCGTCCAGGTGCAGGCTGAGGGAACGTATCTAGTCTAGTCGAGGGTAACGTCAGGGTACACAGTGGCAAAGGTTCAGGGAAGTATATGAAGGATCTTGTTCAGATCCGCCCAGGTGCAGGATGAGGGGACATATATATAATATATTATGGTCGAGGGTAACGTCGGGGTACACAGTGGCAAAGGTTAAGGGGAGTATATCAAGGATCTTGTTCAGATCCGTCCAGTCACTGGCCAGTATGTCAGGGTACATAGCGGCAAAGGCTGAGGTAGTATATCAAGGATCAGTGTCACGGTACATGATAACAAAGCCTGACGGGTCAAGGATCAGTCTTATTGTACACAGCGATAAAGGCTGAAAGTTCGGGTTCAACGCCTCGGTAAATGGTCTTTAAGGTTGAGAGGCCATACCAAAAGGTCAGGGTACATGCCTATGGTAACCAATATTGAAGGGTAAACAGCATAAACTGTCAAGGTGCATTAGCAATAAACCTTGGTGAGGCCAGGGTGGATTTATAAAAATCGATCAACGACAGACTACAGTACAATAGGCACAGTGAGGGTTTCACTTTCTCCAGCTTACCTGACACCGGGAGATACTTGTTGTCACCCAGCCCCTGCGCAAAGTGACAGTAGATGAGGGGCCGCTTGAAGAGGATGTTTTCATCAGCGTCTTCGAACGACTTCTTCACGATGTCCTTCTGCAGCTTGTCGAAGAGGGCCATGTCGTCCTGGTCCACCATCTTGTCTCGGTACACACGCTCAGCCTCGTGCATCCACAAGCGGATAAGGTCGACGGATGTTTTGGCGCAGTCCGGGGCAGCGAACAGAATGCCCTGCACAATTGGTGTGGAGCTCGGTCAGACACAACGTCGAGGAGTTTATTAAGTCGCATCATGCCAGGTTCCTATTTGTTAGAGCAACGCGCTAATTGAAAACAGCTGGAATAACCAGAAAGACCAAAATGATGGCACCGGGTGCTTATAGTCAATGTGACCTTCAGGCTGTGTGTGTGTGTGTGCGTGCGTGCGTGCGTGCGTGCGTGCGTGCGTGTAGTGCAAGGTTGCAAGAAATTGCCGGTACAGCTATGAAAGCCATTATTTTATTTTGTCTGCCAAACTCCTTACCAACTACATAGACTAGATCTTTAAATGTTCATTCTCGCGGCACCAGAAGTCAGGTTGCTATATAACCACCACACCCCAAAATCGCATGCGCCTACATACAGGTTCTGATAACCCCGTACCCCCGATCCCTTCCCCTCCCTCCCCTCCTCCCGACACACCCTGCAGCAAACAGTAAGTCGTACAATGCATCCTGTACCTGGAAGATGTTGGAGAGATCCCTGAGGTTGAAGACGTAGTGGAACTTGATGGCTGTGGGCAGGAAGGTGGTGGCCATCTTGCTGTGGAGGGCCAGGGCCCCCTGGATCAGACTGGCCGTGAACTTCTGCACAGGGCCGGAGAAGCCGGCCTGGGCAAGGTGCTGGCTCAGGATGCTGCTGTAGATGGTGGCCAGGGCGTCCTGGTTGGGGAAGCTGATGGCGAACACGCAGAAGTGACGCTGGAACAGATACAGGTTAACTACGTCAAACAATCCATGATCGAACAGATTTCAACAGATAGTTAGCTAAGCCACGTCAAGGAATGAACGGATGCACGAGATACAGGCAGAACAGATACAGTCGCACCACGTCAAAGGAATGAATAGGTTCAACAGATACAGGTGGGCCACATCAAGGAATGAATAGGTTCAACAGATACCGATGGATCACATCAAGGAACGAACTGGTTCAGCAGATACAGATGGATCACATCAAGTGATGAACAGATACCGATGGATCATCTCAAGGAATGAACAGATACCGATGGATCATCTCAAGGAACGAAATGATACCGTTGGATCACATCAAGAAATGAATAGGTTCAGCAGACACACCTTGATCACATCAAGGAATGAACAGGTTCAACAGATAACAGATGGATCACGTCAAAGAATGAGCAGACAGAACAGATAACGTTGGACCACATCAAGGACTGAAGAGGTTCAACAGATACAGCTAGCTGGACCACATCAAGATATGAATAACTTGCAACAAATACAGCCGTACCTCCGTACTCCATATGCCCCATCTCCTAGCACGCAAACGTCATACCCACATCAATTTACACCTCTACATACCCCTTCCCGCACAAACATAACTACCTTATTTCACCCTGCCATATATGATGCCACCCATACCTCTTCCACCTACTCCACCCTTCCCACACGCACACACATACCCCCACCCCGTTATGACATCCGCGCATAAGCTCACCCACCCACATTATTTTAACCTTCCACATGACACCCACGCATAGCCTCACCCACTCACACTATTTTAACCCTCAAAATACCACTCATGCACACAGATATATATACGGTTCATTTCACCACTCCGAGATTAAAACCTTCCGATTTCTTTTTCTTTTTACTGGTTACTCCCATTGTGGGTGCTACGCACTCACCTGCAGACGAGAGTCGATGGTGAAGGATCCAGCTGTGGGGTTCATGCACGACACGTACTGCGTGTTGTGGATGTCCTTCAGGCTCAGCTTCTGCCGGTCGTACCAGTGGCCGTGGTCGATGTGCTGGCGGATCAGCGTGTGTGGCTGCACGGTGTAGTATTTGTCCACCTGCCGAACAGTCACACAATACAATGTTATCCAGTGCGACACAGTACGATACAGGTTCGAAATCTGAGTCCCCCTTTGAGGAAACTCATTTGAGGGTTCATTTCAGTTCAAGCTGATATTCTGCGCTCGGAAAAGCCAATATGCGCTCAACCAAATCTCTCAGAAGTTTCCCCAACGTTGCCTTTGAAATAGGCAACGAAGCACCGTGTCATGTCAACCTTTGGCCTTTTCTGTTGAGCTGCTGGTTTATACAACAACTCACTTCAGGCATAAATAAAATGCCCGCTGAAGACCCGTGTCATGTCAAGCTTCGTTGCCTTAGGCCTCTACTGCAGAGCTGCTAATACACGCAGTAATTCACCTCGGGCATGTTCATGCCGTCCGCGAAGTACACGAGGCGCCTGTTGCCGAAAATAACTCACCTCGGGCATGTTCATGTCGTCCACGAAGTAGATGAGGCGCCTGTTGCCAGGAGGTCCAAAGTTCCTGCCGGCCTTCTTCTCCAGAGGTTTCTCCAGGACGCGCTGCAGCATCTCCGAGGTGGTGTAGAAGTTGAAGGGCACGTTGCCCACCATGAAGTCGTCGGAGAGGCCAGAGAGCTTGTCCTGCATCAGCACTGTCTTGCCCGTGCCGGCGTTGCCCACCAGCATCACGGGGCGTCGCTTCTCGATCAGCATGTCGAGGAAGTAGCGGACACGGGTCGTCTCCGATGTGTGCACCAGCGCCGCCTAGAGACCGACCAACCGCACGGGACGTTAGGGTGGTACGTACAGTGCGTCTCCTTCCACTACTCCGCCACCCCTCCCTTCCTTCCGTTTGAATGTTTGCATGAGTGAATGACACCATCGCTGTGAGTGGACGGCTGAATTAACTAATATTAGGGTGAATGAATGAACGTGAGTATGTCTCTCTCGTTTGAATGTTTGCATGAGTGAAGGACACCATCGCTGTGAGTGGACGGCTGAATGAACTACTGTTAGGGTGAATGAATGAACGAACGTACGTCTCTCTTTCGTTTGAATGTTGCATGAGTGAAGGACACCATCGCTGTGAGTGAATGGCTGAATGAACTGACCAACTAACAGAACCGATACACCAGTCTGGCAGTTACTGCTGACCGCAAGGAACGTCAGGGCAACTATATATACACAGCTCCTCCCTACCCACCCCCCTCTCCTCCTCCGTTGGAATGTAGAGATGACTTCAGGAGTGCATGCGCAGATGATGCGTACGTCTGTGTGAGTGAAAGGTTGAACGAATGGAACAATCAACGGAGCGAAAAATCAGTCTTTCAGTTACGTACTGCATACGGACCGCACGGTACTTCTGGGCGGTACACTTTAAAATTACACCGGCTCATAGAAATAGTACAAAACGTCTGTCACTACTGGAACAAAACGTCTGTCACCACACTTAATTGTGTTGAAAAGTTACCTGCAGAGGGAGTTCTGGGTCGAACTCGAATTTCTCGACTCTCTTGGTCCAGGGCTCAAACTTGTGAGTTTCAGGATCAATGTAGTAGTCGAAGATGGTGCCTGCAGTGGGGAACTTGATGGTCTTGAAGTCCGTGACCCACCACTTGGTGAACTCCACTCGGTGGTCCACGAGCTGCAAGAGAACGAAGCCAAGCGGTTTGAGCATACTGCTGCTCACTTCCAGTCACAACTTGCTCGCTTCCAGTCAAAACAGCAGCCCTGTGCTGCAGGAACACCGTCTTGTTTGGTGCCCCCACACTAATGCTTCAAATGACCTCTACCGCTGGCTGCTGTTTCAATGTTGTTTTCAGTGAAACAGTTTCAGCGTGTGTCTGTCAGCCTAGTTCTTCTCTGAAAGAACTCGGTCACCTGCTCTGGAAACATGTAGTTGCCCAAGAATTATTAGATGCAAAATTAATATGAACAGAATCCATCAAGGTGGTTTGTGAACCTAGTTCCTATCTGAATGAACGCAGCTTGCTCTGGAAACATGCAGCAACCAGATACAAAACTAAAATAATTCCATACAAAATGATCAGAATCCACCAAGGTATCTTGTGAAGCTACAGTTCCTCGCCGAAAGAACTCACTTGATCCTGGAACGTGCAGCTCCCGAAGGATTACCAGATACAAAACTAACATAATTACATACAAAATGATCAGAATCCACCTAGGTGGTTTGTGAACCTAGTTCCTCTCTGGCAGGACTCACATGCTCTGGAAACGTGCAGCTCCCGAAGGATTACCAGACACAAAACTAACATAATTACATACAAAATGATCAGAATCCACCGAGGTGTCTGGTGGAGCTACAGTTCCTCGCTGAAAGAACTAACTCACCTGATCCTGGAACATGCAGCTGCCGAAGGCCCAGACGCAGGAGAAGACGAAGTAGAGTTCGTACAGCTCCTTGGGGCAGTCAGGGGGCGTGTTCTTCTCCGTCAGCAGGCACTCCAGCAGGTGGCACAGCATCTGCACGTGCGAGATCTCCACGATGGGCGTGATCTTCTTGAAGCGGTTGCGCAGCACGTCCAGGCAGGTGGGGACGTACTTGTCGAAGAGGATCGTCAGGTTGGCGCGCTCCGACTGCAGCTCTCTCGTGTCGATCCAGCTGAGGACGTACCTGAACGAAAGACGATTTGCACAATGAACGACTTTGTCCATGTAGACGTATCGCACAGAAGTATGTAACTTGATGAAAACGAAACTGGGCGATCGGCGATTGACTCAGCGAACGATTTTGTCTATACAGACATATCGCACAAAAGTATATAACTTGATGAAAATAAAACTGCACTGTCGGCATTTGACGTAGTGAACGACTTTGTCCATGCAGACATACCGCACAAAAGTATGTAACTTGATGAAAATAAAACTGCACGGTCGGCGATTTACGTAGTGAACGACTTTGTCCATACAGACATACCGCACAAAAGTATATAACCTGATGAAAATGAAACTGCACGATCGGAAACTGACACAGTGAACGACTTTGTCCATACAGACATACCGCACAAAAGCTGATGACGTCCATAACAAAACAAACGTGAAATGAACTAAGACTGTGGCGTTCTCTGATAAGGCTCTGTCAGGAAAAAAAATGAAGTCAATGAAACTCACGGATTCCAGCCGAGATCCTGAGGGTTGACGAAGAGGATGCCAGCCCTGGACACTGTGGCGGGCGTGGCTGTCCTCAGGTGACTGATCTCGAACAGCAGCCTCATGGACGGCGTCAGAGGGATGCGTTCGTTACTGGCCAGGGTCAGGATCTTGTTGTCGTCCATCACGGTGTTGAGGGACTCGATCCACATGGGGTCGATGTCGCCGTCCAGGACGATCCACTTGGGCCCGTCACCAGCCGCATTGGCCAGGTCACGCATGATCACGGAGAACAGACCTGTGATGTGGTGCAGAGTGTGTGAGAAGGCGATGCACCTGCTGGTATATATAGGTAGGTGTGTGTGTGAGTGTGTGTGTGTGTGTGTGTGTGTGTGTGTGTGTGTGTGTGTGTGTGTGTGTGTGTGTGTGTGTGTGTGTGCTGCAGTACCAAAACATACGGTAGTCAGATGGACTCAGACTACCGGTATTCACCTTGGATAAGCCCCGAAGAAGTAGCAATATCTAGTTTCCAACCGTAAAGGTGTCGTGGAATTAAAGCTTCTTCTCAACTTACTGCATGTTGAGTTTTGAATATGGTATAACATCTGATGTATTGCAAGAAGCTATAAGCCGTATTGTTCAAGGAACATTAAGAAAAAAGAAAAGAAAGAAAAAAGGTGTAATATCAGGCTCATGGCTTACCTTTTCAACACTAACAGGGAAACAAAAGCCATTTCCTGATCAATAAATATGTACTGTTGAGGTGTACTGTTCCTTAAACATTTATAGTCTTGAAGGCTGCTGAAAAGTCATGTATGAGAACCTTTCACCAAATGTGTACGCACATTAAGAAGTTCGAATACAAGGAGGGCGTAATACGACCTCATTCAGGCCAACGGAAAGCACCCAGCCACGCACATCCTAACTATGACGTTGTTTCGAGGGTCAGGGAAGAGGCTAATAAATTAAGCTTACCATCCTTCCACTCTCGGGTGGCTGGGTTGATGACACCGAACAGCTCGTCGTTGGTGACAGCCTTGGGGTCCAGGTCCACGGCCGTGGGCTTCTTGCCCTGGTTCCTGTAGGTCCTCTGAAGCGTGTTCCACACCTTGGATTTGCCTGTGCCTGCGTTGCCCAGCAAGAACACTGAGTGGCGCACCTCGAACAGCTCCATCAGTTGGACGACCTGTCAACAGAATAGGATCAAAACACACGAAAAGTTACAACAACAACAACGACAAAAACCAACAACAACAAAACACGCGCTGATTTTAACTGATCAAAACACACAAAAAGGTTAAAAACATAAACAAAAACGCAGGCTTATTTTAACTGATCAGAACGCACAAAAAGCTTCTTTTTTTTAAGTTAAAAAAAAAAAAGCATACGCTTATTTTAACTAAACAATGGAAAACGTGCGCGCATTTTCAGTGAAAAGACGTTTCTCAAACAATAAGCAGACACTGCTTTCCTGCTGGAACACATACTGAAGACTCCAAGTACCAGACAGGGCCGCAGTCCCAAGAGCATGTTCTGCAGTTCTGCCCTCCTCTTCAGAGAAGCGAAAACGCAGGAGTAGCCCCATGGAGCAATTACGCTGCCAGAACAGCTGTGGGAAACATGGAGGACCTGATGAAGACCACAACCTTCATCCAAACAACCGGACTGACTTTTTGAAGCAGAGTCATGCACGAACGCAGAAGAAGAAGTAAGTAATTTGGTGTTTTACGCCCAGTCAACCATTACGGTTATATCAGGGCAAAGAAGAAGAAGAAGAAGAAGAAGAAGAAGAAGAAGAAGAAGAAGAAGAAAATTCCGAAAACGAACTAAAACACTGTTGAGGCCCTGTGAGGTGTTTTGTTTTTTTGTTTTTTTTGGTCAATCAATTAACAGCGGCAGCAGCAGCAGCAGAATTAAGTTTACCTTGAGGATGAAATTGTCCTCGGGCTGCAGTTTCTGGTCCAACGTGGCTTGACGGACCATCTTCTCAAAGTCCATGTCCCGCTTCCTGGGAACGTCGAGCGACGGGAACAGGTCTCCGATCAGACCCATGAACACAGGCATGTCGTCAGCGACGATTTTGGGGATGTTGAAGTCACGCAAGGCTCTCATCAACACCTGCACAGCAACGCCGGGAACATCCTCATCAAGAACAGTAAGTAGGTCACTTGATAAGCCAACCAGTACGGTTATATAAGGGCGAAATCAGGAACTGACCGTTTTGATTTCTGTTACGATCTCATACGTACGTCTACGGGTACGTTTATTTATTACTTTTTTTGTTTGTTTTTGTTGTTGTATTTTTTTCACGTGGCGAGAATGAGAAAGGCCACTAATTTTCCAGTACCTGAAACCGGTTCTAAAACGGCACAAAGAGTCTGACCACAGTTTGCCTTGTGTTTTAAAAGCAAATTGTCTTGTGTGTTTATTTTTTTAGCATACCTTAAAACGTACTTTAAAGACATACACCTCAAAAACCAACAATCCGTCTGCAAATTATCATTAAAAAAAAGTGATTGCCCCCCAAAACAACAACAACAAACAAACAAAAACAAACAAACAAACAAACAAATCCGTGAACCAATAAAGGCAGTTCAGATGAAATGAATCAAGCAGAGGAAACATGTTGACACTATTCCGGCATGCTCTGTGTGTGCCCCTCAACTGACTAAAATTTACCTGGTCTTCTGGACGACCGCGGTCGCTTCTCTTCAGTGCACCAGCCACCACCAGCACGGATTTGATGGCTCGCAGGCCCCAATCGTAGTGGTCCTGTTAGGTCCAAGGAAAAGGCAAGAGCAACGTGAGACAACGATGATGAAATAAAGATAGAACCCCATTTTCTTTCTTCTTCTGTAGTATGCACCCACAGTCATTAGACAGATGCGGTAGATTTCGTTTGGGGTGGGGGAAGAAGGTGTGAAAAAAAAATGTGTCAGAGAGAAAACAAATATTGTCTTTCCAATTTTGCAGACGAAGCAGATAAATGTTCAAGTTACACAAGCGCAGTGATTCCGCCTTGTCAAGATCAGCTCTGAAAATCGACATTGTTTTATGTTTAATGCAAACGTTTTGAGTCACAGAGAAGTCACTCTTATTGGAGAGGGGAGGGGGAAGAGAGAGAGGGGGAGGGGAGGGAGGGGAGGAGAGAGAGAGGAAGGGGAGAGAGAGGAAGGGGAGAGAGAGAGACAGAGAGACAGGGTGAGACAGAGAGACAGACAGCCAGACAGAGAGAGACAGAGACAGAGAGAGACTGAGACAGAGACACACAGACAGACAGACACACAGATACAGAGACAATGGGTACAGTCACGACCCTGACCCTGTGACCCCTACTGACCTGTTTGGACAGCAGCTCTCGGCACAGACTGTAGAGTGTGATGAACTTCCTGGCCAGCAGACGGGCGTCAAGGAAGCCCTCGGCCACCAACATGATTTCACAAATCAGCTCGAAGTCAGGCACCACCATAGCGCATGGTCTGAAACCCAAACAGTTTGGGGTTGAATGCATGGGAACCATCATCAGAAAAAAATCGCATGAGGTGAATGGCGGTGGGGGTGGGTGGGGGTTGGGGTTAGGGGTTGGGGGGGAGGGGGGAGGGGAACAACAACATAAAGCAAAAAAAGTAAAGAAAACGACTTTCACGTCAGCTATATGAGAGCAACATTTTGCGTTGAAATTTGGGGCGTTCCGTTTACTCGATAAGCCGTAAAATTCGAAGTTAAGATGAAGATTTATTTCTACCCTAATGAATCAACACACAAGGGATTTAATTAGCGCTCGAAATACGTAACACAATTACACACAACAAAGGCCTGAGTCGCCTACGGTAATTCTCACCTGGCATGCGTGTAAATACAAGGTACATAAACTCCGCCAGAGGTACATCCTCAAGGTTAGTTTTTTCCAGATCTTAATGATTTACTATCACAAAAAGCAAGGTTTTCTTCTACTGCTACCAATAGCCCAAGTACAGCAAATCTGAAAAGCACTTAAGTAGGTAAATCAAAAGGCTGACTATTATATCTCCAACAGAGATTATGGTTTTCTTCTTCATTACTACACCGTGAAGCTATACACAGTCCACAGTTCTTTCATCACTGATCAGTTTCATCTGCTCACCTGAAGAGAGCTTTCAGGTTCTCCGGCAGTTCTGTCCTGCCGGCGTAACCGGGGTTCATGGTGATGAAGATGCCCACAGACGACTTGAGCTTGATGTTCTCCCCGAGGAAGTTGAAGACCGTCTTCTTGTCGCGGATGGCGTCCTGGATACACTTGACCTGCACCGCTACCACGGACAACACCTCCACGGCGATTCTGTTGAACTCGTCAAAGCATCCCCAGGCCCCAGACTGAGCCAGACCCTTGTAGATGTTGCCGACAGACTGCACGGAGAATTAAAAGAAAAGAGAGCCTTTGATTGGATGCCAACGAGAACACGATACAGTACTCAAACGACACGCTCGCTACATGCAGCAAGATCATCAGATGACCGAAGCATAGGTTAGTGTATGAGCGGAACAGTATCTGAAAGTTTTTCTTCTTTTTTTCTTTCTTTTTCTTCTTATTTTTTTACTGAACGGTATGGTATGCATATCTTGACAATTTTCTTCTTGCATAGTTATGTAATAATAATATAACAATAATAGTTATTCCCATTTTGTACTGGTTAATCGCCCGCAAAATCCAAATTTAAGGACAGGGACAAAGGCCTTACTGTAATCAAGGTCTACAACTATTTCTTAGTAACAAATTCAGAGTTAGTTCTTGGACCTTAACGTCTTGTCAACCAGGTCATGATCATTGTCTTGTCAGATGCAGTTGTGTTCCCTAGATCCTGTTTTTTCACGCATACATTTCTTAGCTATGTATTACGAGACAGATATGATACTGTACTGTGCTTGGAGCTCGTTTTAAGAACTGGGACAGGCGCATTATAAATAAATAAAAATGTTATCATTTTTAACCGCATGCGGTGATCTCAGAACGGACAAATCCAGAGCAAATGTTCGGGCGGAAGATGAAAACAAAACAAACAAACAACAACAAAACAAACAAACAACAGCAACAATAACAACAACAACAATAACAACAACAACATCAACAACAACAACAAAGAACACAAAAGAGCAATGCAATTTGCTCATAGCCTTCGTTTCTGACCTTGTAGTCCATCTGCTCGGAGCAGTTGAAGACGTAGACCATGATACCCAGGGCACGACCCAGATCCTTGGTGGTCTCTGTCTTGCCGGTACCGGCTGGTCCGGCTGGAGCCCCGCTCATGATGAGATGCAGCGACTGAGTCAGAGTGATGTAGCACCTGAGGAAGAACAGTTCAAAGTATAAACAATAGTTCGGGTATGTGCCTGTTCTACATCAAACAGGCTATAATCGCTGGTTAGTATCAGATAATTAGAGGGTGCCGTCTGAGTTTGTGTGTGTGTGTGTGTGTGTGTGTGTGTGTGTGTGTGTGTGTGTGTGTGTGTGTGTGTGTGTGTGTGTGTGTGTGTGTGTGCGCGCGCGCGCGCGCGTGTGTGTGTTTGTGTGTGTGTGTGTGTGTGCGCGCGCGTGTGTGTGTTTGTGTGCGTGCGTGAGTGTGTGCGTGTGTATGTGTGTGCACGCGCGTGCCACTATTCGCCGGCGACAACAAAACAAGACAGAATAGTGCATCCGGTTTATTTGTTTAGTTTATGTTCTGAAAACATACGATAGTAAAAATATGTGTTCTCTGTGGCTTTATCTGAGGAAAAAAAATCACTGAGTGCATGTGTTCTGAGTGCTTGTCTGAATGAACAAACACAACAGTACGCCAGTTATGTGCGTCTGAATATATATACATATAATACCACTAATGTGTGATTTGCTTTCTGACCCCAGGACAAACACCAAGTCTTTACTTTAGCATTCGTTCCTGTTTCACGCTGCTGATTATTATTAATCATTAATGTCCAGAGAAGATGACCTCCCCTCCCGACGCCCCCCCCCCCCCCCCCCCCACTGCCCCCCCCACCCCCACCCTCCAAAGAGAAAAATCCTAGCCCACCTGTCAGTGAGTGGGGTGATCACAAGACGAGCGGTGTTCCCCAGGTACTCGTGAGAGTATCTGAACTGGGCGTCGCAGATGTTGGCGAAGCAGTCCCTCTCCGTGTCGTCCCAGCGGTGACGCAGCTGCGACAGCCACAGGAACGCCTGGGAGCTGTCCACCTTTTGTGTGATCATCTTGGCCACCACGTCACGGGCGTGCACGTCGATGGTGCAGATGGTCATGATCTTCTGACGGTCTCCAGACGACAGGTCTCCCAGCAGCATGGTGATCAGATTGTTCAGCTGGGTGATCTGCAGCAGGAGTGTAATAATTAGCAAACTGCCGAGTCAGTGTCTGTGTTTATTATTGTGCCAGGCAGATAATGTGAGTCAGTGTTCATAGCGTGGAAGTGATCGATAAGTACGCTTTGTCGACTTGTACGCGTGCTTTGAAAACGTCTTCTCTGCGTAAACATGACCGAAAGGATTGTTTTGGCACAAAGAAAATGAAAACGTTGATGCAAAGAGCGAAAAGCCTCGTTGAATGAGTGGATTGTGGGTAGCGTTTTCGTTCCTGAATAGTTGGCTTGTAGGTTGTACTTTCATGCTTATCTCCCAAATATTACTGACGCTTTCGTTCGTGAATAATTGGCTTGTAGGTAGGTGGGACTTTAATTCTTATCTCCCAAACAGTGCCGATGTTTTCGTCCATGAATAAATGGCTTGTAGGTTGTTCTTTAATTTTCATCTGCCAAATATTACTGAGCTTTCCAGCTCTTAATGTCAAACGCTGTGGGCATCTGGATCAAACGCCGAAAGGAACTGCTACGCATACCTTCGCATTCTAACATGAATTCCTCCCCTTTTACAATGACTTATTATTAGCTTCGAACTGAGAAAAGCGCTGAAACTGTGAAATTGTACCCCTTTCCTTCAAAAGCCAAACTAATACGAAAACTAACCCCAAATGTTTTTCGTAAAACCAGTTATATGTATATTTGTCTTTTATTTATTATCGACACTGACCTGTTTCTTGTTGTAGTCTTTCAGTGCGTTCTCGTAACCTTCCTCCAGGCGCCCAAAGGCGATGTTGACCTCGGTCGTCCACCAGATCTGAGTGCCGCAAAGCGCCACCTGGGCGGGGTAGTCGAACAGCCAATGGTCACGTGGCTTCTCCTCATAGCCCTGCACTGCCTCCGTCATCTCGTGACGCACTGTGGCGCACTGGCGTTCCAGTAGTCTGTTGAGCCACACTTCCACCTGTCAGAGAGACACACACACACACACATGTACGTCGTTAGCTACATCCGTCTGTTGAGCCACACCTCCACCTGTCAGAGACATACACACATGTACGTCGTTAGCTACATCAGTCTGTTGAGCCACACCTCCACCTGTCAGAGAGAGAGACTCACACACACACACACACACACACACACACACACACACACACACACACACACACACACACACACACACACACACACACTCTCTCTCTCTCTCTCTCTCTCTCTCACACACACACACACACACACACACACACACACACACACACACACACACACACACACACACACACACACACACACATGTACGTGGTTAGCTACATCAGTCTGTTGAGCCACATTTCCGCCTGTCGGCGACACACACATGCACGCCATTAGCTACAAGTCTGTTGAGCCTCACTTCCGCCTGTCAGCAACACACACATGTAGGCCTACGTCGGTAGATACAGATTACGTCATGTATTCGATCGTGCCATCCACAATGTACTGGGGTTACTGCGGATGCAGACATTAATGTCCCCTCTGCTGAGGATCCCGAGCTGACAAATGTATAATAGTCTCTGTTTTGAAGCCTGGGGTAGGTCAGGATATAGGCCTGAATGCTTCACCCCCTCAGTGCCATCGCCCTGATATAGCCGTACCAGTTGACTGGGCGTAAAACACCAACTTACTTACTTACTTACCTCAGTGCCAGGAATGTCTTTTTTGTCCTAATTTGTACCTTCCTGATACCTCCGTGCCCATGCTGGTACCCGTGTTGGCCCACTGAACAAAACAGGTCAGCCTGCTCGTCGTCACAACCGATTGATGCAGGTTCCTGTTCTGAGTGCCCGTGGAATATAAATAGTCTCTACAACATGAGAGACTGTGTATTGTAACACTGAATCTGACATTTTGTTGTGAGTTCATCGATTTTTCACGCCTCTGCAAAATTCACACAGGCACGATAGGCTCCTTGCAAAACAGCATCCTCCCGCCAGAGAATAATGAAGATAAATCCTCCGAACAAAAACAATAACAACAGAAATGCACAGCCCACAGAAAACACAGAGCCCACAGATAACACGAAAAAATAAAAATGAGATCAAAGTTGTTCCTCCTCTACAGACCTGGCCGCTGAGATCGCACTGGCTGTCCATGTCGACGTACTCTCCGTCCTTGCTGTACATGCCGCTGGCCATTTTCTGTTCCTTTCCGTCAGAATCCATCACGAACTTCAGCTTGGCCAGGCTGTCAAACAGTTTGGTCAGATGGCGAGCGACCTGCACAAACAAACAAACAGCAGGGAGGGTGAGAACTGGTGGCGAAAAACAAACCTGTCAACACGCACCGATATGAAATGTTGGGCTGACATTGGCAGTTAATAATTAGTCAGAATCAACACACAAGGGAGTTAATTAGTGCTCGAAATACGTAACACAAGTACAACAACAAAGACCTGAGTCGCCTACAGTGACTCTCACCTGGTATGCGTGTAAATACAAGATACACAAATTCCACCAGAGGTACATCCTCCAATTAATAATTAGTCAGTTCTTGGATTTTTAAAGTTCCGCCGTCAACCGCACAGGGTCACCTTCCGGCGAAACACTGGCAAGAAGTTTTGTCTCTGCAGACGCAATGAACAGAGAAGGCAAAACGCAGAAAACTACCCAAATTAAAAGCTTAAAGAATGATACGCATAACGCGTTAGAGAACGATCTGCCCCGAGCACGATCGAATGCATAAAAAGATGAAATCGACCGTAGATTCACCAAGCAGTCACTTTACAAAAGGCTGCGCGTGAATTGACGTTCCTAGGAGGGCAGTAGTAGTAGTTAGGTCCAGCACTGGACGATACATTTCTGAGGCATTAACCGCCACCTTGCTGTTGCGTTGTTGCTGTGGACTTACAGAGACGGGTTGTTGCCGTTGGAGAGGATGTCGAGCAGGTCTGAGGAGGACACGAAGTAGAACCTGGGGAAGGCGAGTCGCTTAGTCTCCAGGTACTCGGCCAGGGCCTTCTCGCACAGCGCCAGGGACCCCTGGATGGCCTCCAGACGTTCGTACAGGTTGGGCTGGTTGGTGGCGTCCACCACGTTCTTCGTCTTCTCCACCTGACTCACGAGTTCCTAAACAACACGGGGGAAGGATCGGGTGAGTGCTTCCGCGCACAGCGGACAATCCAGAGGAATGTAATTTAGCAGACAGTCCCCACGTGAAACGGGACACAGTGTTTGCTGCCACGCACGCAAACATGTACGTACGCTTGCGCGCGCGCGCGCGCACACACACACACACACACACACACACACACACACATACACACACACACGCGCGCGCGCATATACAAACACACACACACACACACACACACACAGACGCACGCAGGCACGCACGTACGCACGCACGCACACATGCAAATAACCCGTAAAGATGTAAATAACAATTTTACTCAAAATCGACTTTAAAATCAGTGCTGTACGTTGGATCATTCGCAATCGGTGTCCTAAAGGATTTGGACCGGCATTTAATTGATCTTGACTCAGTAATTAGCTAACATTAAGGACTGTACACAAAACCGACACTGTTGAACCGTTCGTGATCCTTAAACAAGCAACAGGACCCAGTAAAGCCTGTTACTGCCTATTACTTTGTGGCTGTTCAGCAAACCTACCTTGAAGTCGGTGTCAATGCCGTCAAATCGCTTGGAGTCCTCAGGCAGCTGGTTCCTGATGTCCTCGGAACCGATGAAGATGGACTCCAGATGGGACCAGGTTCTCTGCACCTCCATGTAGATGGAGAGATGACTTGGTCAGCAGTGGACAGCTTCTTTTGCCATGCCGACACCTCCGTCAGGAAGTGAGCGATGTATTTGGAGGTCATCATGTTCTGGAGTTGCACCTGAGGAGAAAAAAAAAAAAGGGATTTGTCATAGACGCAGAACTACAGATATTAAAAGAGGTCAGGTGAGAGGTTACGGTTGGTTGTGAAGATCCAGCGAGGGTGTGAGGGAGGGACGGAGGGACGGAGGGACGGAGAGAGAGAGAGAGAGAGAGAGAGAGAGAGAGAGAGAGAGAGAGAGAGAGAGAGGAGAGAGAGAGAGAGAGAGAGAGAGAGAGAGAGAGAGAGGAGAGGGAGAGAGAGAGACAGGTTGGAATTTCGGGCGATTGTGGGGTGGGGGGGGGGGGGGGGGGGTGGGGGGGGCTGGTAGGAAGGGAGAGACCGAATATCAAGACACTTAAACATTTCTCGTTTTGTTTTTTCGGCCCGTGGACTGTTTTAAACGACGCATGTACAGATTCCCCCCAACCTCCTCGTTCTTTCTCTCCCCTCCGTGTTCCGCTCATTCTTTCTACGTGTCTCCCCCCTCACTAGTTGTGTCTCTCTTCCTCTCACTCTCTCTGTCTCCCTCTCTCTCTCTCTCTCTCCCTTTTTCTCCCTCCTTCTCCATCATCGTTCAATTATTACGGGAAAACTCTCCTTAGAACTCACCTGGTTCTGTCTCTCCTCCCCTCACTGTTCTGTCTCTCCTCCCCTCACTGTTCTGTCTCTCCTCCCCTCACTGTTCTGTCTCTCCTCCCCTCACTGTTCTGTCTCTCCTCCCCTCACTGTTCTGTCTCTCCTCCCCTCACTGTTCTGTCTCTCCTCCCCTCACTGTTCTGTCTCTCCTCCCCTCACTCTTTCTCTCCCTCTCCTTTTTCTCCCTTTTCTCCTTCATCATTCATTATTACGGGAAAACTCTCCCCTCCTTAGAACCCACCTGGTTCTGACTCTCTTCCTTTCAGTAATTCTGTCTCTCTCCGCTCTCTCCCTTTTTTCCCCTCCTTCTCCATCATCATTCGTTATTACGGGAAAACTCTCCTCTCATTGGAACCCACCTGGTTCTGCTCTCTTCCCCCCCCCCCTCTCTCTCTCTCTCTCTCTCTCTCTTCCCCTTTCCCTGTTCTCCCTCCTTCTCCTTCATCGTTCATTATTACGGGAAAACCCTCCTCTCCTTAGAACCCACCTGGTTCTGCTCTCTTATCCTCACTCCCCCCCCCCCCCCCCTTGTCTCTCTCTCTCTCTCCTCTCCTTAGACCTACCTGGTTGTCCTCAAGGATTTCGATCAGCTCCTCGCTAGTCTTGATCATGGTGATGCCTGTCCTGGGTGCTCCTGGTGCTCGAACTCCATGGTGGACCAGGTTGCGTCCAGCTCTTTCAGCACCTTCTCCATGCTCATTTCCTTCACGGCCTTGTCCACGATACCTCGGACCTCGTCCTCAAACTCGTGCAGGTTCAGCGACAACAGGTCAGCCAGCGTTGTGCTTTCGTCCATGACGAATCTCACCTGAAAAAGGAAAGGAACATTTCAAAGGCTGGTACAGATGAGAGGTAGAAATGCATGATCAGTCAATAAGAGATCGATTTGGTGACAGCTTAATGAGATTGATGGCTGCATGCCTCCAAGTGTGGATGCGTGGCGTTCCGGTTTACTGGCTGAATATAAAACATCGAAATACTGCGTGCTTAACAGGACACTGGCTGAATGCAAGACATAAAAAACGACATGCTTAACAAACATCAAACGATACAATGAGTCATTTATGGTCATCATTACTGCTTAACTCATGGAGTTGCATAATCTGCTGACGGTGTGGTGTGGATTTCGCAACAAGGCCTGATTTAACATCAACAACAACACACGGATGGGGGGGCGCGAAAGAGAAAGAGAGAGAGAGAGAGAGAGAGAGAGAGAGAGAGGAGAGAGAGAGAGAGAGAGAGAGAGAGAGAGAGAGAGAGAGAGAGAGAGAGAGAGAGAGAGAGAGAGAGTGACATTGGCATATTTAACTGAATAGGCCAACAGCCCTTTCAGTGGGGGAACAAGAGACTCACAGAACCCAAGACAAACATTCATTGGCATCTTCAGCCAAATCTGCAATGGGCTAATTCAATCTCTGCCAATACTTATACATTCATTACAATGTGCACATAAGCACACATGTTTGCAGAGCGGCTCCATGAACATCCACATAGGGTGATACTCAAGTATTCGCATCCAGCTTAGATGACCTTAAATTAAATGCACACACTAGGAATTTTGCAACATTCAGAATTGCCTCCTGAGAGCTACTATTCATGAGGATGATGAGATGTTTTGTGGGATCGCGTACATTAATTATGTCAGGTAGATACTCGCTTCTTAATTGATTATACACTGGACATTGGAATACAAAATGTATTTCAGTTTCTTGTTGGTTGGCACAAAATGGTATTGTTGTATTATCTGTTGTTGTTGAAAACCGGTATCTATGGAGATTTATCTGCGATACTCACATTCTAAAATGTGCGAGACAGTTCCTGTAGAACCTCCATCCAAAGAATATCCACATATCTCTCCCTTTGAAAGCAATGTTTGTAGCTATTGTACACTGACAACCTTTCACTTGTGTCTAGATGATTACACCATCTGTGGCAGAATGAACTACGCAGTCTTTCTTCCAATTCCTTGATAAAGGGTTTAACATTTCCGCAACAAAAAGCCGCACTTGTTCGAATCATTGTTACATAACACTAATTTTACATATGACACCCAGGTTATTTGCCTCTGTTGTGTAAAACAAGTAAAGTTTTGTATGCTTTTCTGGAATAGAAGTTGTCCGGTTGCATGCGTAATTTCAGCAATACTTAATAAACCTAACTGTAGCTGTAATGAACAACGGATAGCGACCTAGCGCGCTATCCGTTGTTTATTACATAATAATAATAAGAGAGAGAGAGAGAGAGAGAGAGAGAGAGAGAGAGAGAGAGAGAGAGAGAGAGAGAGAGAGAGAGAGAGAGAGAGAGAGAGAGAGAGAGAGAGAGAGAGCCAAAGAGAGACACAGAGAGACGGAACTCGTACTCAAAAACGTCTAACAACTAGCTCTTGCTAAGCTACTGTTGAATAAAAACAAAATAATGTTTTTTAAAGCATCATTTATAGACAGATATGAAGCATGAATAAACGAGTGAAAACTGTACTCATGAAGCACAGAGAGAGAGAGAGAGAGAGAGAGAGAGAGAGAGAGAGAGAGAGAGAGAGAGAGAGAGAGAGAGAGAGAGAGAGAGAGAGAGAGAAGAGAGACAGAGACGAAGATGAACAGACCTTGGTGGCCTGCATCAGCTGCTGCCAATGGCGGTCTCGGATGGCCGGGTTCTGGAGCTCACTGACGGCCCTCAGTGATGTCAGCATGTTCTTCACGGTGCTCTCCACTCCCAGGTAGGTGTCCCAGGCTCGCATCTCCTTGTCCAGGCTGCGGATGTCTTTGGCGAACTTCTTGCAGTCAAGGTCCATCTGCTCCACGTTGATCTCTTTCCACGGCGTTGTCTTCCAGTCGTCGATTGACGATCTGATGGGCAGATAGGCTGATGAATGAATGATTGAAGGAAGGAAGGAAGGAAGGAAGGAAGGAAGGAAGGAAGGAAGGAAGGAAGGAAGGAAGGAAGGAAGGAAGGAAGGAAGGAAGGAAGGAAGGAAGGATAATAATAATAAATAATTCGTATAAAGCGCTATTCTTTAACCAGAGTTAAACTCACTGCACTGTACAAACATCTTATTACAAAAACCACATTAACATACATTTCAGCAAACAAAACCTTAATTATTGTAGCTTTAATTAACATAATCGCTTATCGAACAGCACACACACACACACACAACAACAACAACACACACACACACACACACACACACACACACACACACACACACACACACACACACACACACACACACACACACACACACACAACACAATGACACGCGCACACCAGTCTCCGCTCGTCCATCGTCCGCTCATACAACAATTAACAAAATATTAATGATCTCAAACAACGACAACGAATTTGAATCTGTCTTTTCACCCACCCAACCCGTGCCTCCTTCTCTTGATTATATCTCTCATGCTCTCTCCCTCCCCTCCTTCACTTCCCCCCTCTCCCTATGCATCCATTCTACATCAACTGCCACACATAGACACACACTTTCTTCAGATTCTACAGGAAGGATGGACGGGAAGACGGAAGGAAGGAAGGAAGGAAGGAAGGAAAGAACAGAAGCGAGCAAACTAGAAGGTAAAAAAAGAAGAAAAAAAGACGGGAAGTAGCAAGAAGAGAGAGAAATGAAAGACGAACAGAGGAGAAAGGGAACAACTGGAAAATATGCTATATGTACGCAGCATGAACATTACATGCATTACAAAGAGAGAAAACTAGTATACACAAATTTCCAACAGCACACACACAATTCAAACTACCAAGATTACCTTTATGTAGCATACAAATCGGGTTGAAAAAGGGGTGTGTGGTCAAGGTGAAGATTTTACATTCCACCCGGAAGTAGATGCAACGAGCAGGTACGCATTTCTCTGAAGGAAATTAAGTTTGAAGCAAAATACATAGAATAGCCGATTTATTCCTCCTGCTACCCACCTGACAATAACGACGTAATCCCACAACTGCTTGAGAAGCTTGATCTCCTTCCGACACTGTTTGAGCTGCTTGAAGTCTGGCACATTGACTTCAAACAGTCCTGCAGAGTCCAACAGCATGCCCATCTCTTTCTCCATGACTCCAATCTCCTCATTGTTCTGGAGACATGGCAAGAC
>CAUZXP010000327.1:22827-57827 GCA_963584105.1 Alviniconcha strummeri | reverse complement strand
TGTTGTAGCATCCGATCAGTTGATTGTGTGTTCCTTTGCTGTCTTTGTCTCTGTGTCTCTGTCTGTCTGTTTCTGTCCCTCTGTTTATGTCTGTCTGTCTGTCTGTCTGTCTGTCTGCCTGCCTGCCTGTCTGTCTGTCTGTCTGCCTCTCTCTCTCTCTCTCTCTCTCTCTCTCTCTCTCATCTTTTTCATCATTACTCCGGTAGTCAATGTTGTTACTATTGTTTGATGTTTAGCCTACTGGCATGTAGATTAGCAGGGACAGATTGTAAGAATAGGCAACTGCCTAAAATCTTAATCCTTGTGTAATAAAGTTCTGAGTTCTCTCCTCTGTCTGTGTCTGTCTCTGTCCCCCCCCCCCCCCTTACCTCTGTCTCTCTCTGCGACTTGACGCTGTAATTTCCAGTATGGGATCAGTAAAGTATTCTGTATACTGTATCCTTCCTCAAATCCTCACAACATCCTGGCATATTTTACTTTAGTTGAATATAGGCTTACACCTCATATATCAAGTATACAGCAAGGTGTCGATACTGAACAGGGATGAAGTTCTACACGAGATACAACTTAAAGCGGCTGTGCTAGCACCTGTACTCTTAGGAGGCAACGAACGTCAACACTTTGACAACGCAGAGCACACAACGGCCAGCATCTGTTCTAATGGTCACCCACCTGTTCGTCACGTGATCGATGAGATGCTGCTTGAACATGAAGCTCCACCGCTTGATGATGTTCAGCAGGGCCTGCTTGAAAGGCTTGGCATCCACGCGGAACCAGCAGTCGAAGATCTGGATGCCTTCAATCTGTTCAGCCTCCTGGTAGATCTTTTCGTACGTGTCGATCTGAGCAACAATGGGATTCATTTAGCTTTTGAACATCCATATCTTGAAAACGGTGCACGAAAAAGAGGCACTGGTCAAATACAGTGCTAAAATTTGGCAGTTTCTCGAAAATTGTAATCATAGTGTTGGTTGTCCAAATAACGTCTTCAGTTCAGTTCAAGATGGTACCTATGCGCTCAGAAAAGCCCATATGCGCTCCACCCCGTCTCTTAGAAGTTTCCCCAACGTCGCCTTTGAAACGGTTCAGTCTAATTCATTGAAATGGATACATCAAACACAGGCATTTTATAAGGCTCAAAGTCTGTTTTTGTTTTTCAGTGTGTCACAGTCAAGCACAGCAATATCCACATAAATCTGCCAAAGAGAGTGGCGAGGCTGTTTTTCGAACTCCAACGGAAGGAAATGATTTTCATCAACCGCCCTTTTTGAGAAACTTCTCTTTTTTGTCTTTAAGTCTTGCACTGAGAACAAAACCTGCCAGTCACCGACTTGGGCTACACGTCAATCAGCAGCAACGAAAGAATAATTACAAAGAACAAAAGTGATGAGGAATGATGGGGACTGGCAAAAAGAAACTGAGTCGTGACTGCACTATATTTTACCAAAGTATAGCGGAGCAAATTAAGTGACCAAACTCTTGGATTTTGTCTGCAATTATACACAATATGCACGTGAACGGTATATTCCGTGCTCCAAAAGAGAATTAAGAATCCAGAACCACCAGAAATGATCCAAGTTTGTGCAAAGAAAGCAGAATCACCAGAAATGAACTCATATATATTTGCGTGAAGAAAGCAGAACCACCAGAAATGAGCTTAGTTCTGCCAACAAGGCAGAACCACGAGAAATGAGTTTGATACAGTTCTGTGAAGGAAGCAGAATCACAAAAAATGAGCTTATATATTTCTGCAGAAGAAGAACGACCAGAAAGTGAGCCTCATAATTCCTGCGAAGAAAGCAGAACCACCAAAAATTGAGCCTCATAGTTCCTGCGACGAAAACAGCAGAACCACCAGAAACGAGCCTAGTCTCTTGTCCTGTCTTATGATATCTTACTTCTTACCTGTTCCTTGAACTGAGCGAGCGTAGGTGGGTTCTCTGGGACACCCTCGTCCGCGTGAGCCTCGATCTCCTCGGCGGTGAGCACGTGGTTGTAGAGCAGGAACTGCCTCATGAACTCGTTGCGGTCGTCCACCCACAGGTAGGAGTAGTTGTCGTAGGAGTTGCGGTACTCTGTGGCCTTGTTCATGATGGTGTGCACCCGCTCCATCAGCTCGTTCCGCATGTCTGACAGGTCGTCCATCTCCTCCAGGTCAGGCTGGCAACGACGCAAAGTATTGGCTGGGTAGTTATTCTTGTACGTGCGATGTTGGTATTGGGAGTAACGCCATGAGGAAGAGAGAGAGAGGCAGACAGACAGACAGAGACAGAGACATAGGCAGAGAGAGACAGAGACAGAGGCAGAGAGAGAGAGAGAGAGAGAGAGAGAGAGAGAGAGAGAGAGAGAGAGAGAGAGAGAGAGAGAGAGAGAGAGTGTAAGAAGGGGAGGGGAATATTTCTATTTCTGCTCATGTACCAGAACAGACATACAGACGTCTTCAGCAATGCATTCAATCCATTCACCTAAACATTGACATCCATATCCTTACAGCATAGACAGATCGTCAAATTGAGACAGTAAGAACTAGGCTTACCTTTTGCCTCCTTGCGTCTGTCTCTGTATCTGTCTGTCTGTCTGTCGCCCTGATATAACCGTACCGGTTGACTGGGCGTACAACATCAACTTACTTACTGTCTGTCGGTCGGTCTCTGACTCTCTCTCTGTTTCTGCCTCTCTGTCTCTCTCTGTCTCTGTCTCTCTCTCTCTCTCTATCCCTCTCTCTCTCTCACCCACATCCGCCCCCCTCCTCCACACACACACTGATTCTCTCAGTCAAACCACGTAGACCCACCCGTCTCTTCCGGAGCATACTCTGACACCCACCTGGTAGTGCTCCTGTCCTGAGTGTGAAGCCAGTCTCGGGACGAGAGAGGCCTGTTTGTAGATGTCGCCGACCAGGCTGTCCACCAGGTCATAGAAACTGTCCGCAACGTTGTCCAGAGAGGGCATGAACACCATGTCAGGAACCTTGTACAAAGCAAGAAGGAGCACATGATATTCCAGTTTCCGGGCAGAGCTATAGAAATTGGCCATCTTGCGCTAGTTTATTAAGGTCGAAGTGTAAAAAGAAAAAGAAAAAACACAAAGAAAAAACACACAAAAACGACAAAAAACAACACACACACACACACACACACACACACACACACACACACACACACACACACACACACACACACACATACAAATACACACACACAATAAAATAAAAATAAAAAACTGTTTTCTTCCCACCCCCTCTTCTCTCTCTCTCTCTCTCTCTCTCTCTCTCTCTCTCTCTCTCTCTCTCTCGTGTAATAATTCATCCTGCGCTGCTTTTTTAAGATTGTGCCCAGCCAGCTGCGAAAGTAATATCAAGACGAAACACATGCTATCAATTCACAATAAAAAATAAAAAAAGAAGTAAATTCTCAGCACACATCAGGCACCACTTTATGTTTGACGAGGATTGGGTAAGATGAAGTTGAATGAACCCGGAAGGCAGACGAAACTAGAAAAGCGGATTTCCTAGCGGTAGGCGAAGCATGCCTTCATCGCTGTAATCTGACCTACCCCAGGCTTTCAGAAAAACACCTCTGCCAGCTCTGAGTCCGTAGCAGAGGTGACCTTAATGTCTGCATCAGCAGTACCCACTCTCTGGGCTCAAAGTGCCTTAACTCAGAAGCGATGTTGACCTCAAAGCGCGTGTTAGCCGTCTTAGCTTTAGATGTGATGTTGACTGACCAATGTATTATGCGAACTGGAGCACACACACACACACACACACACACACACACACACACACACACACACACACACACACACACACACACACACACACACACACACACACACAGTTACCTGCAGTTCGAGGCGGGCCTCATACAGTGGATTGGGGTTGAGCTTGACATCTGTGTTGTTGAGCATGTACTGCAGACTGCAGTGGATGGTGTTGAAGAAGCCATCCACAATCATCTCATCCACGTAGTCCACGTACGCCTTCCACATGTCTGTGCTGGGATCAGCCTTGAAGAACTCTTGGTTTTGCTGACACACGAAACATAAGACTGGTGAGTCTGAGAATCTGAATATATATATATCGGTGAAACCTTCATATCTCATCATACTTTCGACTCTACACACACTCAAATAAATTCCGAGGAACAAAAAATCAGAACAACAAAGTTTGTACTTTCAGGATACATACACAAACACAGCTCGCCCAGCTCCGTGACAGAAGGACAGAAAGAACTCAGAAATGACACCAGACGAGAGGAGAGAAGGGAATTCAAACGAACGACTGCACGTACCTTCAACAGGCTGTGGATCTTGTCCCCGTACGTTCTGATCTCCGCGTAGCGCTTGTTGATCCTGTCTTCCCTGTCGTCCAGGTTGAGCAGCGTGTCGTACTTGTCCTCCTTCCTCTCGAACAGCGGCTGCTTGGTCCACGTGGTCATGATCTTCTGAATCTCCTCCACGTTGTCCTTGGCCTTCTGAACCCTCACCTCAAGGTCGTGAACTTGGTCGCGGGTCTTCTCGATGTACTCCCACACCCCTGGAAATGTCACCATAGGTGGGTCTCGGATTAAAAGATGTTTTGGACGTCACATTAACAACAACGCGTCACCCATCCACTTGGTGACCACACTCGATCCGTGCTCAGTTTGGGCGTTCAAGAGTGAGTACTCTTTCTCTGAGTCTTTCACCGAGTCTCCTTCTCTCGGGGTCTTCCAGTCTTTTAGACCCAGCACGAAATAAAACACACACACGCACACGCGCGTGCGCGCAAGCCCGCGCGTACACACACACACACACACACACACACACACACACACACACACACACACACACACACACACACACACACACACACACACACACACACACACACACACACACACAGAGTAAAAACTTCAGTCAGGACCAGGCACCCACCCTCATTCTCCCAGTTGAGTGACTCCTCTGCCTGCTTGAGCTGGACGTCAATCTCATCCAGCTGCCCTTCGATGAGCGGGTACTCCACCTCCAGGACGGTCTTGCGGACCTTGTTGTACCACTGCACCGTCACGTCCAGGTTGGCCAGGTACTTGCGGAACGTGTCGTTCTTGGAGTACATGGCGGCCGCGGACCCTGGGATCTCTTCCTGGTCTCGCATCTCCAGGTACTTCACTTCGCGGAGAACTGCCACCAGCTGATGAACAGCAGAGGGAGAGAAAAACGGAAAGCGATTCAGCGTCATTGTCTAGTGTTGAATTCAAAGAAATAATGACACATCTGAGTAGTTTACTTTAAGCTGCAAGATGGGAAGACGAGTGAATCGGCATTGCTGTTAACCCCTTCACTGCCCCATCCTGTAAAATTTCCGGACGGAAAGATGGACTGACGCACCTGCAAACAGTATATCTTCTGGTCATATAACACATCTATTTTCAGTGCTATGCGTCTTTATGAACATCCTAGCATATCAGTGCGAAAAGGCAAACAAAAAAGCTTAAGGGTTTCAAATTTCGCACTTTTATTGGTCGTTTTCAATTAACATCATGGCAGTGAAGGGGTTAATGGTATGGCAACATCGGTGACTGTTGAAATCCCCACGGATACTGAGTAACACTACCAGCTGATGGAAGACAAAAAGATGAGGAAGAACTAGAAGAGGGAAGGGCGAGTACAGTGAATGGCAGTATTGTCCACCATTTCCATTTTACTTTGAAATTTGGCGGTATTAGTTTCATCGTTCGACATGTCTTGGGTTGTTTCACAACATACTGACACCAGTAATTAAGCACACACATACAGACAGACAGACTGACACACACACACACACACACACACACACACACACACACACACACACACACACACACACACACACACACACACACACACACACACGCCAATGTACAATTGCATATATACCAGGCGACCCTCAGCGTGTTCAGCTGAGGGACGTTGCAGCAACAACTTTGATCTTGCATGGCTCAAGCACCAGAGTCATGAAGTTTGAAACAGTGCTGCGATGCAGCAGGGTAATAAAAACGGTCACACACGCAATCCCCTCACCCTGTGGAATGCATTTGTCAGTGTACAATTGCATATACAGGGTGCCTTCAAACTGTTCAGCCGAGGAGCAACAACTTTGATCTTGCATGGCTCAAGCACCATATTCATTAAGTTTGAAACACTGTTGCAGTGCAGCAGTCCATACGTTGACGCAGCTCACAGCTGGCATCAGCTGAACAGTTTGGCGCAGTCAGTTTTAATTCGTTATGTTTTACCGCTGATTCATCATGATCGGGCAGTCTGAAAGTTTGGTGGGTTGGATTTGTCATGCTTTACCACTGATACACCATGATCAGACAGTCTGAAAGGTTGGTGGGTTGGATTTGTCATTCTTTACCACTGATACACCATGATCAGACAGTCTGAAAGGTTGGTGGGTTGGATTTGTCATGCTTTACCACTGATACACCATGATCAGACAGTCTGAAAGGTTGGTGGGTTGCATGGCTGTTCGGCCAGGAGATAGTTAGATGGCTGATTAGTCAGATTCCTGAATTTCATCCAGTTCTCTCTATTACAGACGATGTCAAAAAACAAACTGTCGTGCTTTTGAGGATCGCATATAATAAGTCTAACCAAACCATTCACTAATCTGTTACCTGAGGATCGAAGTTGACAGTGATCAGTTTCGTTTCCTCGTTCCTGGACAAGAGAGGCTGACGAAGGTTGAACGAGCAAGCTTCGTCCACTCCTGCCCTCCACTCCTCGTAGATCTGCTTGTCCCACCTGAACAGGGAAAGTGACATACCTTAAGACAGAGCGCCAAAGAATCACAAACGTCGTTGTTTATTCATTGCTGCGGGTCCTTTGGTGCAAGTAAGTATGCCTCTAATGAGCTGCAATGGACCTTGTTTGTTTGTTTGTTTTTAAATCTTATTCAAAGAACACTTTGAAACTGATCTGCTAGAAAACCTGTGTCACATATTGCTGATATTCCAATGGGGAAGAGGTTTAAAAACAAAACAAAAAAAAACTGCACTTTTCTCCTTGTCCCAGGAGTGAAATCACCCACTTTGAATGAATTACGCAAATGTCGCTAAGACAAAAATGCACTCGATCATAAAGAGCACACATTGCTGGTATAACCACGACAGTTTGTTTAATCGTGTGTGTTTGGACGCCTCGATAACAACAAAAAATGATAAATAAAAAGTAAATATATTGATTGAAATATTGCTTACTCAGCCAAGAGATTCATCATCTCCTCGTACTTCGTGAACACCAGTTTTGCGTCCTCAGACTCCATACAGCTGAAACAGTCAACAAACAAAACGACTTTAGATCAAACTATATCCCCAGAATCCTCCCTTTGAAAGCGTCAATAACAGATTTGTTTCACAAAACAACTACACACAAAAGGAAACTTACTTACAAAACAACCTCAAAATGTGACGGCAGATTATCAAATTGTTTGAGATGGTCCATATGAAGTTACTTGAAATTTTAACTGGGTATACTGCAAAAACTTTCATTCTGTGGCAAAATGGGAGTGCTGCAAATTGTCTGTGGGGAGAAAGATAATAACAACAATTAAAACATTCAGCTCTCAGCTGGAAGCAATGTACTAGCAAAATGTCTTCCAGATGCTCGACGTCATCTCTCAGTTAGAAACTAAGTACTAAATAAATGTCTTACGGATGCTCCAGGTGCTCAGCATCCATCTTTCAGCTGGAAACAACGTACTAAAAAAATGTCTTACGGATGCTCCAGGTGCTCAGCATCCATCTTTCAGCTGGATACAACGTACTAAAAAAATGTCTTACGGATGCTCCAGGTGCTCAGCATCCATCTTTCAGCTGGAAACAACGTACTAAAAAAATGTCTTACGGATGCTCCAGGTGCTCAGCATCCATCTTTCAGCTGGAAACAACGTACTAAAAAAATGTCTTACGGATGCTCCAGGTGCTCAGCATCCATCTTTCAGCTGGAAACAATGTACTAATAAAATGTCTTACGGATGCTCCAGGTGCTTGAAATTGCCCATGGGGATGGAGATGCGGTCTCGGATCTCTTTAGCCCATCGGAGACTTCCAGAAACCTTCGGCATGTTCTTGTGGACAGGAGCCCAGCCCTGCGCGTTCTTGGTGGCCACCTGAGCATCGTACATGGCCTTGGTGTTGTCAAGCTCCTTGTTCATCATGTCCACGATCACCGGGTACTTGGGCTCAAAGTCCTTCTTGATCATCTCCCGCTCCAGCAGGCTGCCCATGATGTCAATCAACTATAAAGGGAAAAGAAATAAAGCTGAAAATCAACTTCAGTGCCTCGAAACTTACTGCAACGAAGCTTTTCACTATTTCATTCTGGAAACAATAACTATGATTGAGTCGAGTCTATCATTTTGCGACTAACCTAGCGACTAAGGTTTGATTTCTTTACCTTGAAAGTGGACTCGAGCCCTGAACAGTCGTCAAAGCCCTGGCAGACTATAGTGGCCATGCGCCTGTCGATGTCGCCGATCTTGTCCAGGAAGTTTTGGTACACCTCAAGGAATTCCTGAAAAAACGTACAAATCCATTACATATTTATATGAAACAGCAACAACAACAAAACAATAACTAAAACTGACTGGTTATTTGCTTTGTTCTCAACACATTCTCAGTGCCTTTCTTTGTTAGACGAGTTTTAAAAATAATGTTATCGCTTTCATGGTTTAAACTGTAATTGTCCATTGGAGAAGCAATGTTGTATATCTATATTGTCATTGCTTTCATGATTTAAACAGTAATTGTCCATTGGAGAAGCAATGTTGTATAGATATATATTGCTATTGCTTTCATGGTTTAAACAGTAATTGTCCACTGGAGAAGCAATGTTGTATAGAATATATATTGTTATTGCTTTAATGGTTTAAACAGTAATTGTCCATTGAAAAAGCAATATTGTATAGATATAGATATTGTTTTGTTTCACTCAGTCTAAAGGAATGCAGGTGACAGGACGGCACAGAGGAAGGCAGAAGGACTTGAGGAGGTAAGGGGCGGTGGAAATATCATTCTGGTGGTCATACCGGCTGTGCGGGGTCAAGGCAGTCGTAGGTGCCTTCAGCAAACACCTTGTACTGCTCCTGGAACTCCTCGTGCACGCTGACGACCTGTGCCGACAGGGACTTGCCCTGGACTCCACCCAGCTCAATCTTCTCCAGCTTCATGAACTCCAGAGCTGTGTCCATGAGAGACTGCAGAGCACGGTCGATATGATAGAGTTATATAAATCCCAAAGAGGTGGACGACCTCGCATGACCCTAAACAGCCCCCACCTGAACGATTTCGACAATTCGAGCCATATGAATTATAATGCTTTGCACGTACAAAATAGCAAAGGGTTTAAAAACAAACATACTGAACTTAGCTCAGTCTGACAGTATGCCCAGTCAAGCTGTTTTGGAAAATGCAGGTTTGTTTATTGTACAGTTGATTGTTCTACATAAAAGGAAGCGGGCATGCCATCCCTTTATTATAATTAAAACTTTGATTTGTGTAAACAACATGGATAAATATATCTCTTTATACATAACGTTCATGCCTACTCTTTAGAACTGATGTTTTTGGACTCGTTTTGCACTTCTTCTTTGATACAGTTGTTTTTCCCTTGCTGTCCGGTACAAAAAATAAAATAAAAATAATAATAATCTTTTCACCTTCTGGAAGTAGGTTGGACTGTAAGTTTGAGTACATGAACACTTGATCGAAATGAGTATTCGTTTCATTACAATGTACGTACCCTGCATTACCCTATCCTCAATAATACCTCACCTCAACATCCTCAGTAACATCTCACCTCAACAGTCACCACGCGTTCCACAAACAGGTTGTAGCGAGCAAAGACGAGTTCTGGGGCGAACTCCCACTCCCTGACGGTCTCCCCGTCCTTGAAGTAGGTCTTGAGCTTCTGCCGGTGCTCCTCGTACAGGTCGGTGAAGGCATGCAGGACCTTCACAGCCTTGCGCACCTTGTCAATCGTCTCCTCCACCTCGCCTTTGAACAGCTCGTCCGGGGCCAGGAAGTTGCGGGCCTGGTGGGGGACAAAGAGGTCCAGAGTATGGAGGCGGAAGACAGGAGTGACAAGGTGCGCAAGCCCGTGAAGCTCTGTGATGGGGTTAGTGGCTGAGACAGGCACAGTACGTCAGACTGATCGAGTCATGCAGGTTAGGAGGGGTTAACGCAGCGCGGCTGAAGAAGACTGAGACTGAGGCAGAGTAGCAAGTAAGCACATTATTTTGGGTTAGCAGAGACATGCATCAGAATCAAGTTAACACATAGTGAAGACTTACTATATACAGTGATCACCTCCGAAAGGTTATTTGTGCGCCAAGCAAGAGATGAAGGTGTCGGCAGAGGCAGGAGACAGTGCTGACACAGGTTTTGCGATGCTAGCGAAGACACTGCAGGTTCAAAGGGAGGAGGAGGTTAGTTCAGTTCAAGAAGAGCTGAGGCAGAATACAATTAGGTTAATTAGCAGCACACACACAACATTAGTAAAGGCTCGCTTTGAGCGGTCTTTGGTTTGGTTACGCAAAAAGATGAGTTGTGCTGAAGCAGAAGAGAGGACTGACAGTGTTATCAGACTCGTGTGTGGAGGCTTTTGCATACACAGGTGCTGGTGGTTAGTGTCTGTGACACTTTCAAGAAACATGCTAATGGGAATGGACCTAAGCTATCTGACTAGAGTAATGTACACATATACTTAACTGTGCAAGGTTACCCGTTTGTGCTCTGAATTAATACTTGATCTTCATTGTGTGGCTCATCGTGCCACCAGTATGGTATACCTATATAAAGCACCTAGCCGAATGTTACATCTCCCCTCACCCTCTATCTCCCTCTGTGTGTGTGTGTGTGTGTGTGTGGGGGGGGGGGGGGGGGTATGCATGCATGTGTGCGTGTGTGGGTGCGTGCATGGCATGCGTGTGTGTGTGCGTGCGTGCGTGCGTGTGTGTCCATGTGCACAATACATCTGTCATATTCATTCAATAGAAAAAAGCAGCATTAAAATAAAATAAAAAGAAACTTTAGCGCAAATCTTTGTCCCACGATGAAAACTAGTATACAGTTCGCATTGCATTACTGTGATAATATTGTACACGGGAAACATTTGATAATTTTCACAGGTGGCCTCATGTTTGCGCAAACTGTAATTGAACCAGTCACAAGAAGTGTGGAACGTGCCAGAGACGGGCTGTTTACAATGCCCACACCAGCATTGAAAAAGGGACTCCCACAGAGATATCTATTCACAGCATTTGTATAGAGCTTCTCCAACTCTTGGCACTGGTCCATAAATACCCCGTCCTAGACAACGCTCGATCTACACAACCATGACAGGACGCTTTTTTATTTGGCACTGACTGCATGGCTGGCGAAACAGGATCGGGTGCTGTTGTACACTTGTTTACAGTTTGGCCAAAAGTTGTCCTTTCTGTGCTTTGTGCATGGCTGTGTACATTAGTCAGTTGACAAAACCCCATAGCGTCCTTTCAGCCACAGCTGAAATATTTATCAACCTTTTAGTCATCCCCACAACCCCCCCCCTCACCTCCCTAACTGCATCCTTTTTTAAACAGACCCCCCCGCCCCCTCTTTTTGATGATCTTTGCTAGGCGCAACAAGCATATGTCTGTCTACATGGAGTTAAACTGTTCTACACAAGTGGCCATTGACACTAACATTGACACTAACATTGACACTAACATTGACACTGGCAATCGCTCATTCCTGAACAGAGCTCAAACAATAATCTGTATCAATAATAATTATTGATCTCTCTCTCTCTCTCTCTCTCTCTCTCTCTCTCTCTCTCTCTCTCTCTCTCTCTCTCTCTCTCTCTCTATATATATATATATATATATAGATAGATAGATAGATAGATAGATATACAGCTCCATTCCCCAGTCAGTATTTGGGCACAAAACGCTTTACACATATATATATATACAGCTCCATTCCCCAGTCAGTATTTGGGCACAAAATGCTTTACATGTTCAAAACAATGAATGTTTTGAAGGCAGGAAATAAAAAAGAAAAACAAAAATTGGTAGCTGATTTTGTTGTTGTTGTCTGCACCAGATCAGTGTTTTGCTGTGTTACTAGTCATCTGGTGTATACAAAGGGTTGTTTTTCAGGTTGGTTTGTTTGCTTATTTGCACACGTATACATAAATAAAAATATCCATGCATGAAATGCTTTAAAGCAACAGTATCTGAGAATTTAATAAAAACAATTCTAAAAAGGATGCACTGCTCAAACAATCCAATGTTTTTGTATATTTTATATGAATGCCAACACCCCATTCCCAACAACTGCAACACTGAAGCAAAATGAATGATGCATATCTTTTTTTTTCTCTCTCTCTCTTTTCTTTTTTTCTCTCCAAAGTTTTGTTCTCATTTATTTCAGGCAAATTTCTATGTTATTCAGAGACAATAAAGATTCTATATTCTGCATTCTGAGTGCTAAGAAACATCACTGGTGTACATTCTGCAATAGTTGAACTTGCTTTACCATGGCATTAGAAAGAATGCAGCTGTCTCACAAAAAGAAGAACAGATCGAAGCATACCATCTCGATGATCATGTTGCAGATCTCCTGCAGGAGCACGACGATGCGAGCTGGGGTGTTGTAGAACCTGGAGTTAGCCCATACCAGACACACAGAGTTCAGCATGGGGCCCAGCATGGGAATGCACTCATCAAACTCTGCCTGCTCAAGGTCCTCAAAATGGTGACGGAGAGGTTTCAGGTACATGTTGATGTCCTGAGCCTCTGTCAGTGCTGCAATAATGTCAGGCACAGAATCTAAAGTCTTGTTTCCTTATCACATTTGTTTTCATTATCAAGGTTGAAGTGCAAAAAGAAAGAAATAAAGAAATAACAACAACCACCACCGCCACCAACAACAACAAAACAACAAAAAACAAGCAAGTAATTGATTGTTGAGGCATGATACTTAGATCTGGAAGTCTCTAAATAGAGTGAATCTGGAAGGTGATGGTTGGGGGGAGGGGAGCAGAAAAGGAAAGAGAGAATTTTATCATCAGGTAGTAATTTATCTGAGTCATACTAAGTGAAACAAAAATCACCTTACTTTGCGGTGGTACATATACATGACAGCCACATAAATATTTTCTTCCAATTAAACAAAGATAAATATATGTACAAAGCATCATTTGACTGTTTCACATCATGTCTGATCATTTGCACTAAAAAAAGTCACATTACACTTAGAGACTACAGCATGGGACCATTAATTTGGCCCAACACTGTTTACAGCATTGGATCATTAATTTGGCCCAATATCTTTTATCATTTTATTTCATGCAGCAATTTGCACTGAAGGAATGCATGTAACAAATGACGTATAACAGTAATTACCTTCCTTGTAGAAGTGTGCCATAGATTCAGGGAACGAAAAAGCACAGTTCAGTATACACTTCTAACAGAATGATAGCTCTGGATATATCAACAGGATACCTGCTGTGAGTGTGCATGTGTGCTCATGGAAGTTTGTTTTGACTGTGTTTTGTTCTTTGAGTTGGGTTTTTGCTCCAGGCTGGAGAAATAGCACATAAAAGAATGCATTATTCTTATTATTAACATTGGAGAGTTAAACATTTACAGTAATTACCTGCGACAACATCTCTGAAGATGTTCTTGAATGAAGGGAAGTAGCTGCTGTTGGTCCTCTCCAGCAGCTCAGCCATCTTCCTCACTTTGGGGTCACGCAGCTGCCAATAACAAAAGATTTGGTTTCATCTGTCCATACAATACATTCCAAAACAACAAGAGGAAAATATATCAAGAAATAAGAATCTGATCAATAAATAGATAAAGAAAGAAAGAAAGAAAAAGAGAAAGAAAAAAAAAAAAGAGAAAGAGTTTAGGTGTGATCAGAAAGGTAGACTTTAGCATTTCATTTCCTGGCACCAAAACTCTCTGACACTCCATGAGCCATGTAATGTGACTCAGAGCCCAGGGCAGCAGGGGAGACAGCAGGAAAAAGGAAGAGAAATCAAAATGAAAGATGACCAACTAAAAGACAGCGATGATCAGAGTTTTAATGAGCCTGGTTTTCTGCAGCCAGGACCCAAGACAGGATCTGAAGGATGGGGGATCATGGCTCAGATGGCCTCTTCCGGAAGATTGTTCCTCGGCTGAATGGCAGAGGATTTTGTCAAACAGAGGTGATACTTGCAACTGGTGAGCTTGGACCCTTGATGCTGTTTTTATTATTTGATTTTATATACAGCCAGTTGCACTGATCACCACCCATTAAATTCAGTTTTCAACTCACAATAAAATCAGCAGAATATAATGACTCCAAACAAAATCCTTGATTTCAAGTTTCACTTTGATCTCTTGTCTTTGTTGGACAAGACATCCTATGAGAAAGCTAGCTGCTTTGAAAATTATAAGTAATTACTCACCTGTTCATATATGCATTCCAGGTTCTGGGTTTTGTTTTCCCAGAACTTGATCTCTACAAATGGCGTGGGATTGAGGCCCTCTAACACTGGTTGCGCTGAGTCTCTCTTCAGCACATCGCGGATCTGATGAGTCCATTCAATGATCACCGTCTCAATTGCATGGACAAGGCTGCGGTCATAGGAGTCACCTCTGTTGACAATGGAAAAGGAAAGAAAACAGTGTTGCTGAAGTAAATAAAAATGAATAAAAGAACAAATACAAAGCAAACAGAAAAGTAGAATGAAGTGAATTAGAAAAAAGCAAAACAAACAACAAACAAACAAATAAAACAAAACACACACACACACACACACACACACACACACACACACACACACACACACACACACACACACACACACACACACACACACACACACACACACACACACACACACACACACACACACACCACTTTTGGAAAACAGCAACTATAGTTTCAACATTTTGTTTCTTACTTTTCATCTTCCTGCATAGCCTCCACTCTGTCAGTGCCAACAGGGAGAGGCAGGAGTGTCTTGCCCTTGGCTTGGCCAGACACAACATACACATTGCTCTTGAGGTTGTGCACATGCCGTTTCACATCTTCAGACACAACCTTTGGCCAGTGATCATGGTTCTTCTCATTTGACAGCAGTGGCACAAGAACCTATAAAGAAAATAGCACACATATATTTTTATGTGTTTTGTAAAGAATCTAACACAAGTTAAACTAAACTGCTGCACAAATAACTTGAGAAAAACCACATTTACATACATTTCAACAAACAGAAACTTAAGTATAGTATTCTACTCTACGATAAATAAAACTGCCAAGCTAACAATAAAAATGTATACATGTATGCATACACACGCACACCTACACAAGGAAACACACAAACATGCATGTCATTCAGTTCCCCATTGCCTACTGAAATAGACATTAACGAATTACTAATACTCTGTCAAACAGAACACACACTCATCCATGTGTGTGTGTGTGTGCGTGCATGCGTGTGTGCGTGCGTGCGTGCGTGCGTGCGTGCGTGCGTGCATGTGTGTGTGAATGAATGAATGAATGAATGAATGAATGAATGTTTGCATGTGTGCATACATGCCTGTTGTTTTGTGTGCTTTCCTAACTTGCAGATCTGCTGACACTATACCAGAGACTGGGTTCTGTCAGTGTACTACACCAAAAGTGTGCATCAAAGATCAGGATCAACATAAATGTTAGCAAGAAGAACTTCAAAAATTATCTTCTTCTTTTTCTTCTTCTCTGTAAGTGACCAACTTCTTTATTTACAGAAGTACAAGTTCATACTGAGGATATATACATAAAGTAAGTTTTAATGATAAAGTAGTCTATGTGTACAAGAAAGCACAGCAGTGCTTGTACTTGGTGAGGAAACTATGGAGCTTCAGAGTCGGCAGACATGTCCTTGAGTCTGTGTATCGCTGTCTTGTTGATAGCGCTCTCTCTTTGAACATAGTAACCGGGTATGGAAATCTGTCAGTTAAAAACAGAGCTCGGCTGGCACGAGTTGTCAACATGGCTAGCAAGATTATAGGAGTTGAACAAAAGCAGCTGTGTGACCTGTACCATCTTTCTGTCTGTAGAATGTCACTCTCGATCCTTCATGACAAAACGCATCCTCTTAACTTTTGCTTTCAGCATCTGCCGTCAGGTCAACGACTGAATGTGCCACTGGCAAAGAAGAATGTTTATAAGAAATCTTTTATACCCACTGCTGTTTCAGTTTTAAATGCAAAGTTTTAGAATTTTAATAGGTTTCAAGCGATGTAGTGTGTGTGTGTGTGTGTGTGTGTGTGTGTGTGTGTGTGTGTGTGTGTGTGTGTGTGTGTGTGTGTGTGTGTGTGTGTGTGTGTGTGTGTGTGTGTGTGCATGCGTGTGCAGATGCATGTGTGTTTTGAACATTACATATGTGTTTGCAGGTGTATGTCTGTGGAAGAAGCCATGGTGGGTGAGAGGGGGATCCGGGAGGGACTGTGAGAGTGAGATATACACAGATATTTCTTTTACATTTTATTTTATTGTTATTTTAAATGTACCTTCTTGAGTCTTGAGCCCATGTGTCAAAGGAATTTTTTTATTTTATGCTTTGTATATTGATGAATAATAAAGACTGATCTGATTTGATTATTTGACTTGATCTGATTTGATTCACTTACCTCGTCAACAAATGCTGACAACTGATCCAGGGGTGACGGGGACATGTCACCGTACAGTAGCTGTGTCCTGAAATTGGTTTCTTTGGTGATCGGCTCCCTGGACTTCTTGACGAAGTAGCAAGCCTTGCTCTTCGGATTTTGCGGCCAATCGAACTGCACGGTAAGGCCGCCAGCGGCAGTGGCGATCAGAAGCAGAGAAGTGATGTCACTCTTTTCGAAGAAATCCATGAACATCTGTCTGGTCTCGTCCGAGCTATACATCTTGGAAAAACGGTCTGGTTTGAGCTTGAGTGTTTTGATGACATAGTCTGCCATGAATTCCACACGGGAATCATTCAGCTCCAGTTCGCTCGCCATGTTTCTGTCCCCAAATCGCTTCGAAAAGCGACGATCGAGGAAAAATGTGTGCTACTCACGTCTCTTCGTGGCCTGTTTTTGCATGTGCCACCTCTGCTTCGTACACTGCGAAGCCTCAGTTTCTGCTTCGAAATGTTCTTTCGCCCTGACCGCCTACTTGCAGGGCTCCAATGTGGCGTCTGGTGTGCTGTCCGTCGTCATGGAAGGTTGCTAAGCTGTAGGGTTAACCTCCCTTTGGTCGGCTTGTCTGGGCCAGACTTTGGACTTTATATGATTTCATCTTTAACAGTTTTACAGAAACTGTCAAGTTATTCACACATTTGGTGCCAGTTTTGAAGCGCAGTTTTAAATATCACAAGGAGATTTTTTATATTGTTTAATTGTTGTTTTGGGGGAGATGATTATTGTGTTACTTCAATCAGTACTTCTAATCCAAGAGTAGATCTATATATAGATATGCTCTTTTTTTTCATTTGGGAATTTTTGTTTGTTTGTTTTGTTTTGTTTTTGATGGAGTTGAAAACAGTACGCAAATAATTGTCTTTTAAATTTTCTCCCGAAATCTACAATGAACATATATATATGTATACATTTCCCAAATGGCCATCAACTCTGTTTTCCGGTGACGTCATCATTAATTGTGTACACACTACGATGTGCGCATACAGGTCGATGAGCACGTTTCGAAGCATGTCAAGTTCTTACCGAAGACATCGTCTTGTACTCATGCTGCGGAAAACACGTTTTGTCTTGAAAAGGTTACTGATTTTATCGTGCTTCTGTGCTAAGATTAAGTCTGTCAGTTTGTGTGTTAGACTGTTACTGACAAAGGCAGATGTAATATATATATATACAAATGGTAGATCTGTACTAAACTACTACTGTAGACTTGAGAGTGTAATCGAAACCTTTAGCAATGTCCTAAGCCCATCCAAATCGGCTAGTCAACCGCCTTGTTGACACCCCCCAGAACCATCACAACAGTCACGGGCTCCTGCCAGAGCGAAATAAAATTATTCTCTTCAGTTTTGCCGGCGATTCAAGAACCGGTTCACATCAGCTTAAATGAACCAAACACACGAAACGGTCGACTTCCCCTTTCACTCACGCTGTCACGATCTGCACAATCAGACGATTACAGCAGTTGGGGGCGTTGCTGAAGATAAACAACAACAACAACAACAACAAACAAACAAAAACAGACGGAAACACACAAGAGAGCTACGAATACGAATAGCACAGGAGGGTTGGACATGGGGGGAGGGGGTGGTGGATGGGAGGGGGGCCAGTTCTATACATGTTGACACCGTCGTGATGAAGACCTGTGTCAAAGGTGGAGGCTGTACCAGTTCCCTTACTGATCTGGGTTGGGAAAGAGGGGGGGGGGGGGGGGGAGGTTCTGTTGATCTGTGTTGTCTTTCCTGCCTACTGCCTGAAAGTGTAACAGGTCATGGCCACATCTTGCTGTGGACTTTGGTTGGAGTTACTACATCTGTAGCAGCTCTGCCTTGTGTGCCTTTTCTAGGTTGTTGGTGACAGTCATCAGTGTAGTAGGTTTCCACTAGATCCAATAAAATGTGACTGTTGAAAGGTTTGTAAATTGTATGCTGGATATTCTGCTTCCTCCATTGGGAGTAGCCACAATGATGATTTTTATTATTCTACTACAGTAACATTTATTATGCATGATAATTGATATTATATAGTCACCATACCGTTACCAGTTACCACTGATCATTACTGAATTTAGGCCAAGTTCTGTAATCAGAGGTGGACATGGGATTTTTATCCTTTGCAGTAAGTAACTGATGGCTCAGTGCAGGCATTGCATCTAAATTACAGCTCAGTGGTGACAGTGTAGCAATATAATCTTCCTCTTCACCCACCTCCATACCTCCTTCCACCTTCTCCCCATCCCTAATAGTAATAAGCCTTATATAAGGCTTATGGTTTCTGTAGACATTAAGCACCTTATATACTTGCTTTGTGAAGTGCACAATTTCTGACTCAGAAGAACAGAAAACGCACACACACACACACACACACACACAAACAAACAAACAAACAAAAAACAAAAATACACTAAAAGTAAACTACAACAACAAAATCACCCAGTCTTGACCAGGAGTCAAAACCCTTCACTGCCCCAACCTATAAAGTTTCCGGGCTGAAAGATGCAGGGTTGTGCCTGCAAACAGTATATTTTCCAGTCCTATGACACATCTACTTTCATTAGTTTCAAAGCTATGAGTTTTGATGAAAATACTTTCACGTGCCAGTGCGTAAAAGAAGACTAAAATGCCAAAGTTTCAGATTTTGCAATTTTATTGGTTGTTTTCAAATTCAAGTGATGTCATGGCAGTGAAGGGGTTAATAGTAATGCTGTGCTGCCACTGTGCCAGATGCAGTGCATAATTAACTGATCGTTACAAACCTGTACTTGTAATGTTACACAGCTGAACACTGGGGGTCACCAAGTATATAATGTGCAACTGTACATGTATAGAGAAATAATAGTAAAATGCAATGATACACTCCATAGGGTGAGACTCAGAGGATTGTGTGTGTGTGTGTGTGTGTGACTGTTTTTTTATTACCCTGCCAACGTGTGTGTGACTGTTTTTTTTGTTTTTGTTTTTTATTCAGTATAACAAATATAACACAATAATACAACATATCAGTGCACCCGTTCCGACAGTGGATAACACACATATACAAATATACATGCTCATGTTATACATACATAATAGACAAAAAAGATACATCCATACAGACAAAGAGTTGGACAAAGTACTTCATAGACAGATAGTTGCCTTGCACAAAGCGTGATTGACTGCCTGTCACATATGTGCATATATTCTAAATCTAAAATAAGTACACATGCCCTGAGGTTATCCGTTTTCTGTTTTCAAAATAGGCTTGTAACAGAGCCAGTTCACGATAAAGGTGGGCAGTTCGCCGCTGATCTTTGCATTGTATTCATCTATTTTGTGTTTCAGCATCAGTTGTTGAAGGAAGCAGGAGAGAGTTGGCAAGCACTTGTCGAGTTTGCATTTGTATATAAATTGCTTAGCTTGAAGTATCACTAAGTCAAAGACAGTGTCAGTTTTGATGTCTATTTCTGTTCCAAACAATACAAGATTTTGTGTAAATTTTACATTTAACGCTGTCTCACATTTTTCTTTCAATATTGTTTCCAGCGAAGTCCAAAAACGTCTGATATAAGCACATTTCCAAAACATATGTTCAATGCTATCTTTTTTGTCATTGCAGAAGCCACACTGAGTGTTAGCAGTGACTCCCATTTTGTTTAATACTATATTAGTAGCTATTATTCTATGTATAATGCGCATTTGTAACCATTTAAGTTTTACATCTTTAATTTTTTGTACTTTTATGAAAACTGTATTCCAAGAAATATTTGACTTCAGTTTTTCACTCCATTTCAGGCAACAATTTGGCATACAGTTGTCATTTACAAGAATGTTGTAATAGAGCCTTGCACCCTTTGGTGCAGAGTAGATTGTACTCAGCGAGATATTTACCTCATCTGCCATATTATTACTAATAAGTATCGTAGACTTCTTGATATACTGTTTTATTGAACTGGTGCAACTATTAAAAGTCAAGAAATCAACCGTCATGCCAGACTTTGTATTAAATTCTGCAAGAGTGCAAAACCGCCCATTTTCTTTTATAAAATGAGCGATACAGTACACTCCATTGTCAACCCACTGTGTGTATTTGATCATCTTGTTTCCGATCATCATATTCTTGTTATAGAAAACAGGTTCAGAAAGAAGTTGAGATGTCGAGTTTGGTTTCACTTTACTACAGAAAATTCCATAAGCTTTGAAGACGTCTGCCCAGAAGGAATTATTTTTGACAGTTTGGTTGAAAAAGCAGGGGCCGTAGCACTCTAATTGATGAAGAAATGGATACAACTCCATCGGAATATTTCTCCATTTATGGTTTGATATCTTTAACTTTTTTATCCATGTGAGTTTTAGAGCTAGAATATACGTTTTAATATCTGGAATATTTAGACCTCCACTTTTTACATCTTTTATTGTCGTCTTTCTGGCAATTCTGTCTTGTTTTCCATTCCAAACAAATTGAAAACATATTTTTTGAAGATCTTTCACAAAGTTATCAGGGGGGTCAGGCAGCAAAATCCACAAATGGATCAGTTTTGACAGAATCAGTGACTTCAGTATAGCAACTCTTCCTAGCGGAGTAATAGTCCTAAGTGACCAAATTTTAAAAAGTTTTTTAACTTCATCAAATTTTTTGTTGTAATTTATTGTTGCACACTCTTTTAAATCCTGGGTAAACCATATGCCAAGGATCTTAAACATAGTTGGATTCCATACCATTTTCAAATGCGGCATATATTTTACTCTTGAATATTTTTGGCTACCTAACCATATGGCCTGTGTTTGTGACTGTTTTTTATTACCCTGCTACATTGGCAGCCACATTGTGACATAGGTCGTTGGAAAATTTATCTTTAGTTCAAAGGGGTGTGGGGATGTGAGGAGCCTATCACTATATGAGTATTACTATCAGGGCTGATGTGGTGAAGATAGCTCCCACATAAAGTTATGTAGTGTGTAACAGCATTTTAATGCGGCCTCTCTGTTCTTGCTGATGTCAGTGTCGGTGTGTTGTGACCCAAACCAAGGCTGGGCATTAACCAGTGAGTGAGTGACTCAGTGACTGAGCTACCGCACCTATCAGACCTGAGTGTTTGTGCATACTGGATTATTTTAGTATTTATTCAACACCTGTTGCATACTAATATTAATTTTACTATGATATTAACACCTGTTGAGTACCTCTTCATGAGATGAGCCTTAAATGCTTCACAGTAGCAGCTGTATTAATTACTATAATTATATTATAATTTTATATAGAACTCGTTGCTTCTGGGCAGACCCACTGTACTCTAGTTGTGTGCAACTGAATGAGTGACTAGCTAAAGTTGCACAGCACATTTTTAAATGTTCTCCAAGGTGATGACTGTATACTCACAGTGCTGTTTGGTTGTTACATAGCTGGTGCTTCATCAGATTTGAAACTGCTTTCATCTTGGTGCATATTATGGGTACACCATACAAGTTTTACAACCAGTGAACCACACACCAGTTTACAGTGTCACTTTATTCAAACTCAAAGCCACATACAGAGGGTGCATAATGAAATTGTGTCTTTAAATTTAATTTAGCTTCAACTGTTTCCTTTCCTTACTTTCTAGTTTCCTTTGCACCTGACCACACCACAGGTGAGAGTGTGAGGAGAAAATGTTTTAACAAATTTGATCAAGTTAATTCCATTCTATTTGTAGTAAGCTAGTATTACTGTGAATTAATTTTCATCCGTGTCATAAAATTTAACTCTCCACAGGGTTTTAGATGTATTACAAGTTTCTTATGCTCTGTTCTCAGTAATAAATTTGTTTTTCTGTTGCTGTTTCCTTCAGGTGTGTTTTGGCGGGAGTAGCGGCTTACAATTCTTCAGCAGCAGTGGCATTCAAACTGTCTTCGCTGGTCACTGATGGGTGGTCGAGTGCCACCTACCAGAAGTTTTCATGGCTGGGGCATTATGGGCCCTGCTTCCCAGTGCATGGTGAACGAGTGGTGGTTCTTACTGAACCCACACAGTTCTATGAAGTACTAAAGGTAATAAAAAGAATGACAAATAAATGTCAGTTTGTATAATATCGCATGCCCAGAAAGTTTTACGTTCACAGAACATATATTCATAGTATCGTTGCGCTTGGAAACTGTGTACACATGTATACTATAGAGTGCATGTCATGTGCATCATGTGCATACACACACACACACACACACACACGCGTGCGCGCACTCACAAACACACACACTACGAGTACATTTACACATTACTTATTACTAATTTATACTAGAGGTGGGTTGTTTTGTCAGCGTAAAATCATGATCCATCACTTTTTCAAGTTCGTGACAAGTTTAGACTTTCAAGTTTATTCAGACTAAGGGTATTAAACTATTAATGTATTATACTATTAGTAATAAAACAAAAACAAAAAAACTTAGTGCCGAAAGGTGCACAAATGGGGGATCAGATTTTTGACTATCAATAAAATCTGTTTCAAACACTTTGTCTTGTTGTTGCTTTGTGTGTGCGTTCATAACTGGTCAGTATCACAGTGGAAACAATATGAGCTCCAAATCTGGAACAGCTGGAGAAATATTATTTTTTGAAAGTGAAAAGCGCCATGAAATTCGACCCCTGAAAACGGACACGCTCACGGTGAGTACTTTCAATGCTTTCATTCACGTACATGATGAATCAAAACATTACCTCAGTCACCGATTTGCACACAGGAGATATCGCTTTACACAGTGCATATAAAATTGATTATCACTAAGTTTTGTTTTTGGAGTTAGAGGCTCTGAAATATTCCTCGGTCAAACATTATGTGTGTTGAAATGTTTCGTGACCAGCATCCGCAGACAATGTAGTGAAGAACTTACTTTCTCTTTCGTCGAAACTTTACTCTTATTTTACTGCCAAATGTCTGGGTAGTTTTTTAAATATATTTTGCCATTCCAAATAAAATTGTTGCAATAAATAACATTGAACAAAGTATTAGATTAAACAAGCAAAAAGCCAAAAATGTTTTCGTGCTTTTGCACTACTTCCAGTTAGCCATGTTACACATCCGGATCATTTGCATTTAGCACATGGCCACATGGAAGAGATGTTCTGATATGCGAAAGGTATGTGGTAATATTTTTGAAGATCGTAACGTTCAACTTTATTTTAATGTTCATTGCAGATTTGGTGGAGATTTAGTCAAACCTTCTGGTTATACGATGATATTTATATTGGTATATGCTGAATCTTTTAAAAGTATCGGAATGTTAGCATACAGAGTGAGTTTTTGTTGCTGTCGATCTAAAGTTTGTTCAGATGCTTTCATAAATTTGTTTTCACCGAGTTTCTTACAACATGGGTACGTGTTGAAATTGTAATGCGCGACAGCAGATTGGTTATAAACAGTATATTCTGATCATACTCTTTACATTTTTTGCTTGCACTTAACGCAGTTTGTTTTGTTTACAAACTACATCATCAAACAAATCATCATATGGTAGACAATTCGAATTTACACAGGTTAAAGTTGTCAAGTTAGGTGTTGAACCTTACAATTACAACATGAGCTGTGGAAATAATAATGTTTGACATAATTATAGTGACCATGCCTGTCTGCCGTCCAGATCTAAAAATGTAAGGTGTCGATCTTAATAGCATTATTCTTTGGCTGTGATATTTTTAGTAATATTTATTACAAGTTTGTATATTTTATTATTATTAATTCTTTCACTTTTAAGTTAACTGTCCAACTATTTTTGTCCTAGGCACCCGAGTCAACATCAGCAAGAAACGCATGGATGACAGGTTGCGTGTGTGTTTTCCTGTGACACCCAAAAGCAGCAAAAGTTGCACTCACTCTTACTTGCTCCATTTTCTCTTACAAAACACTTACTTGTTTGTTAAATAATAAGTATTACTTATTTTGTTATGAAAAGCAAAGTACCATGTTGTCTCATTAATGTTATGTTATCCACTACAAAAAAAAAAAAAAAAAAAAATGCAGCAGAAACTGTTCACATGGAAATAGTTATGTGTCTTTATACTTTACAGTAATAAAAAGTTCCTGATTTATCATTTTCATCAAGAAACAAACAACATTGTACATCTTGTTGAAATCATAATGTTCGACATATTTCTTACATCATTTGCTGTTTATGTCAAGAAAGCTAAATTTGAGGGAAAAAATCATCTAATCTTCCTTGTCACATATTGTTCTATTAAAGAATAACTGTTTATGTTTCAAAATGTGTTGCTTTTTATGCATTTAAAAATGTTCAAGATTGGCTGTATGTTGAACGTTATCTATTACAACAAACTATGCATAGCATGCTGTTCTGTGTGACAGAACAACAACAGTTCACTTGTTAATACTCATGTGGATCACATCTTGTAAGATCAGTTGGGTTTTCGCAGTTAACTGCATGATTAGCAGCACAATGATGTGGGCTTGTTGTAATGTGTAATGTTCAACATTTTGTCACAAATAACACTGAAAGTCAAATTTCTCAGGAATGAAGAGCAGCACTGCCTTCTCCCTTCACTGGTGGATGACTTCACATGTGTTCATTAAACAAATGCATTACTCACTCACATCCTGTCAACTTTACTTTCTAGTACCTCTGTCCTCTTTTCTTGCACACCTTTTGGCACTAATTACTTAATACTACTGCATTGTTAGTAATGATACTAGTAATTTGAAATACAGGGTCTTGTGTTTGTCTGTAGTGAGCTCTAAGTACTTTCTGAGTGGTGCTGGCAGTGGCATTTTTATTTGCACAACTGTGCTCTAAATTGATATGACTGGTTGATGTACAGTTTTTGTTTTCTCATGAACAGGCCATGACAAAGAAAGCCAGGAAGCGGATTACATTTGCATCTCTTTACTTGGGTACTGGGACACTGGAGCAGGAACTGGTATGTGGTACAGTTTTTTTGTGCATTCATTTTGGGAGGAGGAAATTTGGACACATGCAAACACAAAACAGACAAAGAAACAGAAGGGTACAACTACAAGACAGTACTGCAGATACTGGTCTAGAGAAGGATTTGACATAATTATGATACTTGAACCAACTGATGGTTTATCCCCTGAGTTGAAAATCTGAGTATGAAAGCTGGAAGTTTGCTTCTCATTTTATGTTTTTTCCCGTACCCAGTCCCCTGAAGTCTTTTCTGTCTGAAATCACAGGTCTGTCATTTGATTTATATTTGTGTAGGAATTGATTTCGTGCAAAAAAAAGAAGAAAGGGTTTATGTTATACATTAAATAAAAAGAGTTTTGAAATGTTTGTTTGCTTATGACCCAGTGCAGTTGATGGTACATTAAAAACCAGTTACTAGTTAACTAACCTATGAAGGTATAGTGCATTCACTAGGGAAGTTTAGCACAATGCAGTTCTGCACACAAAGACGGGCTTCACATTGAGTGACTGACTGACTGTCACGACTAACATGACCCCAGGATCCAGTGACTGTTGTGCATAATGATGATGATGATGATGATGATGATGATGATGAAGACTTTCAGAGCGCAAATGTATGTCCATGCTGCAACAGCATGCTCATAGCACTTTCAAAAAAAAAAAAAAAAAAAAAAAAGGATCAAAAGAAGAGTCACTGGTGCACAGTCTGAGCAGATATTCTAAATAATTGGGATGTGACCCCAGGATCCTGTGACTGTTGTGCTTAATGTGACGCCAGGATCCAGTGACTGATGCACCTAATGTGACCCCAGGATCCAGTGACTGTTGTGCTTAATGTGACCCCAGAATCCAGTGACTTGTGCTTATTGTGACCCCAGGTTCCAGTGACTGTGCTTATTGTGACCCCAGGATCCAGTGACTGTTGTGCTTAATGTTACCCCAGGATCCAGTGACTGTTGTGCTTAATGTGATCCCAGGATCCAGTGACCGTTATGCTTTCCAGTGACTGTTGTGCTTAATGTGACCTCTGGATCCAGTGACAGTTATGTTTAATGTGACCCAGGATCATGTGACTGTTGTGCTTATTGTGACCCCAGAATCCAGTGACTGTTGTGCTTGATTTGACCCCTGGATCCAGTGGCTGTTGTACTTAATGTGACCCTAAGATTCACTCATTCAGTGATTGTTATGCTTGATAAGACCCCAGGATCCAGTGACTGTTGCAATGTGACCCCTGGATCCAGAGGACTGTAAAAAAAAAAAAAAAAAATCTTAATGTTGCAACACCCAGGTGTCCTGCATCCATGAAGCTTGCAGCAATGCAGCTGCGCATGACAGGACAGACTTCAAGGTGAACGTTCTGCTGGACATGACACGAGGATCCAGAGGGACCACCAACTCCCGCACCATGCTTCTGGGGCTGCTGAATGAATTTCCACAGCAAGTTGCCGTCAGCCTGTACCACACGCCAGATCTGAGAGGTGTGATAAAAGCCATGGTGCCGGAGCGCTTCAATGAGGTCATCGGATTGACACACCTGAAAGTCTACCTCGTGGATGACAGCCTCATTATCAGCGGGTGAGGTTTGTCATTTCAGTTGGGGGGTTCAGGATCTTTTTTCTTTTGCTGACTGTAGAAAAAAGGACATAGTATTGTTTGTTCTGTGCCAGGGAAGAGAGTGCAGGATCAGCATGACTCACTGTGCTTCTGCTCCATGTGGTTGCGATAGCAGCTAGTGGAAGGGAGACAATCCCATCTATGAAACGCAGTTACTCTGTTAGGAGTATGTAAAGTCTGTACCTTCTACAAGTCTGAATTAACAATCTGAACATATATATGCATCTATATATTTCTGCCGCATTTTTTTTTTATGATACATTTATATTGATAGAGGAGGAAACAAAGAAAGGGCTATTTAGTTACTGCAAATAAAAAATGTGTACCATCAAATGTTGTCTTGATGTTTCGAGAGAGAGCTCTGACCTGATTAACAATCAGTTATTGTTTCTATTTCAGGGCCAATTTGAGCAATGACTATTTTACCAACAGACAGGACAGGTATGTGCTGTTCAGTGATTGTAAAGACATGGCTGACTTCTTTGACCAGCTGGTCCAAGAGGTGTCGTGCTTTTCTTTCCAAGTACAGCAAGACAACACTGTGCAGCTTCACAAGACATGGGAAACCCATCCTTTTGAAGGTGAAAGAAAGAAGCTGTTTTTTAGCTCCTTCATTTCATCATTTAACTGGGGTCTGATCTTGCTTTACACCATATTAACTAAGTCCACATAGTTGAAATAAGCATCTTAATTCATGTGTTTATTCCTCTTGGCCAAAATCACCATTAAATCCACCATTCTTTAGGTTCGTTTTTGTTGTTTTGTTTTTTGTTGTTGTGGGAAATCAGAAGATAGGTCTTCCAGGTAAGTGCTGGGTGCCCATATCCTGGAAAGTTTCTCTTTTTCATCTTTTCTTTTCTCACTTCACTATTTTCTTTGAAGTCAAAACTGAAAACCCACCTCTTCTCATCTGCATACTGATCTGTCATTTTCTTTCTTCTCATTCTACCAGCCCATCACCAGTAATGCATGTATTTGTAGTGTGTGTGTGTGTGTGTGTGTGTGTGTGTGTGTGTGTGTGTGTGTGTGTGTGTGAGAGAGAGAGAGAGAGAGAGATAAAATGAGCATATATCCATATGTCTTGCAAGCCCTCCAGGCTCTTACAAGATAGGCACCATAAATAATCTATTATTATTATTCATAATAGTAAATCCAGTGTCTTAAAATTGGCCACTCATCCACACTGCAGATCTGGATTCATGCCTGCCTCTAATTGTTGCAGCTTCTGTCAATAAACTCATTTTTTTGTGTTTTGGATTACAAAATCAGCAAGCTTTTTGTTGTTGTTTCATTTGTGCTTTGATTTGTATATTTGGATAGTTGAAAGTAAGCAACACTGATTCACTTGAGCATTTTTGTTTTCTTTAAAACAAACCTTTTTTATCAAATGTTTTTGTTTTCAGATTCTAAATATTATGCATTTTGTTAAACTCTGTCATCATGTGTGTTTCTTGTTATTGGCATTTTTCAGCCATTGTTTTGAATGATTTTTGTTGTTGTGTGGTCTTCTTCTCCAGGCAGGAGTATTAACTTTAAATGGGCAGCCAGAGAGAAGATTGTCAACTTTTTGACAGGACAAATTCAAGTGCAGAGAGATGTAATAAGGTGCTGTGTTTGATATGGTTGTATACGTCACTTGATTTAGTAAATGATGAACATGTTAATTCACACTTATGATGTAGTGTTTTACAATTTGTGATGACAGAAAAATTGCAGGATTTTGCCACTTTCCTCTTTTTTCCCTTTTAGTCTAGGCTATAAATTTGCATATGAAAAGAATTTTTTTTTGGAGCTCACAAACAAAATATAGACATCTTTTTCATTCTTAATTCTTAATGTGTGTGTGTGTGTGTATGTGTGTGTGTGTGTGTGTGTGTGTGTGTGTGTGTGTGTGTGTGTGTGTGTGTGTGTGTGAGAGAGAGAGAGAGAGAGAGAGAGAGAGAGAGAGAGAGAGAGAGAGAGAGAGAGAGAGATCCATCTGAATTTAAGTCTTTCTGCATGGGTTGGGTGTAACTGTAAGATACCTGGAGGAACACAGACACATGATGATGAAGAGAATTTCTGAACACATGCAAGAGCAGGTTTTGATGGCTTGTCTCCTTTCAGCCAGCTGGCACTTCCACAGCAGTCCCCTGAGAACTCACAGACACCGGCACCATCAGACAGCAGTGGTCAGCCATTTGACACGTGGGTCTACCCACTTGTTCAGATGGGGCCCTTAGGTGTCTTGAACGATGAGCAAGCCACGCTGCAGTTACTACGAGGAGCAACCAGGCAAGATGAGATTCTCTTGACGTCTGGCTACTTCAACCTGACAGACCACTACATGCAAGTCATCCTGCAGGAGTCGCTTGCCAAGTACCGCCTGTTGATGGCAGCACCAGAAGTAAGGAAGAGTCAGTTGAAAAAACTGCTGTTTGGCAGCATTTGAGCACTTGTCATGATTGTGTGGGTGTGTGGTGTGCTTGCATGTGTGTGTGCACATGTGTGTGTGTGTATGTGCATAAGCACACAAGCACCCATGATTGTGTGAGAAAGAGGGAAAGAGAGTGAGTTGATTTGATCTTTCTTATTATGAGTATAGGCACCTCGCACTCGTTTGAGGAGAGGTGAAAATAGATATTGTGATTATTATGATTGAAATAAGTCTAGAATTTAATTGTCATCGTTTGGCTCCTACATTGTAATGGTAAAACAAACGCCAACAGGAAGCAAGAGGAAAAACAGTCATAAGTGATTATTATAGATGGTGATTTGCCCACTACAAATCCTCTGTGGGTATTAGATCGGGTCAGTTAGAGATTTTTTGCATGTCAGACAGTGTGGCATAGTTAAGTGAGACAGTTTATTTCGAGTTCTGTGACCGACTGCTGTTGATTTTACTTCTCTTTGTTTCATGGTAAGATATGAAGTGTTTTATTTTAAAGTGTGTGTGTGTGTGTGTGTGTGTGTGCGCGCACGTGCGTGTGTGGGTGTGTGTGCACAGGTGAATGGTTTCTTTCAGGCCAGGGGCATTGCTGGATACATTCCTGTTGCATACATCTACATCGCCCGGCAGTTCTTTGAGGAAGTACAGCGATTTGACCAGTCCCAGAGGATACAGCTGTTCGAGTACTTCAGGGAAAACTGGACGTTTCACGCCAAGGGCCTGTGGTACTACCTGCCTCAGAAAACGCTACCGTCCCTCACACTTGTGGGCTCACCTAACTTTGGTAAGAGAGGAATGTGCGTGGGTGTGTGCAGGTGTGTGTGTGTGTGCATGTGTGTGTGTGTGTGGAGGTGTGCATGCACGCATGTGTGTGTGTGTGCGTGTGTGTGAGTGAACTCTAATAACACCTTGCTGTGAACAGACATAAAATGAAAGCATTGGTAACATTGCTTGCCACAGCACTGAACCCAAGCTGCTAAGATCACATCACTTCTAATGTGCTAATGTGGTCTGTTCCAGGCTACCGTTCAGTTTACCGTGACCTAGAGTGTCAGGTTGCTGTGGTGACTGACCACCAGGGACTTCAGGAACAGCTCAGAGAGGTGGGTACTCACAGGGCTGTTTGCATGCATGCAGGTTACAAGAGGCTGACACTGATGTTGAGCCAGAGAAGTCTAAATAATGATGGTCATGTGAGACTTAAGATCAGTCCAAACGAGCTTGCCAGTACAAAAATGGCAGTGTTTCAAAGTATTTTCATTCTGATTTTAGAAATTCATTTTCAGCCAGATTGGTAATGTGTGACTCACACACACACACACACACACACACACACACACACACACACACACACACACACACACACACACACACACACACACACACACACACACACACACGCTCACACACACACACAAACACATATTCATATTCAGCCAGATTAGTAATGTATGACTCGCACACACATACACATGCACGCATGCACGTACACACACACATATTCAGCCAGACTGGTAATGTGTGACTCACACATACACCCACACCCACACACCCACACACTACATGCTGACTCATGGTAAAGTCCCCCCTGACTTCTGATGGCAAATTTTTCTCAGACTAGTGATGGGAAGTTTCCCACTGATGACTAAGTTGCCCTCTGACAACTGATGCCAGGTTTCCCTCTGAATGCTGATGGCAAGTTTCTTCAGCACTGATGGCATTTCTCTCTCTCTCTCTCTCTCTTTTTTTGCAGGAGCATGCTCGTCTTTACCAGTCATCTGTGATAGTCACCACGGAGAGGTTTCATCGAGCAGATCGACGGGTACCGCTGTGGGTGACTTACGTAACAGGATTCATCAAAAACTTCTTCTAATACTGCTTTAACCTCATGAGAAGTTTTTTTCTCCAGAAAGGTGGATGCGTATTTATGTGGTTGGATGATGTCTTTGGAGATCTCTGAGAAACAACAATTTCAAGAAAAGAAAAAAGCACCAAAGGTTTTGGTGATCAGACTAGTTTGCCAGCATGTGTAAATGCTCATCATGTATGTGTGTTTGTGTGTGTGTGTGTGTGTGTGTGTAGGGGGGTGTGTGTGTGTAGGGGTGTGTGTGTGTGAATGCATTCTTGTATTCTTTGGTGCCTTGTAGAGCATGTTGACCACAGCTGGGCATTTTCTCATCAGCTATTTGGGTTGCTTTCGCAGAAGAAAGCCAGCTCTGGCAGCTGAAGTAGCAGCCTAATTAATCTGACCCTGGGACATATGTAACATTTGAACATGACACCATGAAAGCAGCTGTTTACACATTTGTACACAGTCATAATATTTGTGATACAGTAGACACTGAGTTGTCAGACCAGCATTTAAAAAAAAAAAAAAAATTGTAACAGTAAACACTGTGAAAGACTTTAGAAAGGTGCTTATTTCAATGCATGATGCTGTTCGATGTGCGTATGGCTTCTGGAAATTTGGATTAGAAACAGGCAAACACATATGGTCAATGCCATCATTTGTAATAAAAGAAACAAGACTACAGGTTCTGCAGTGGAAAATATTGCAGACTGTTCATCCCACAAACATATCACTTTGCAGGATGAAAATGAGAGATGATTAAATGTGCTCATATTGTGATGATGTAGTATGTTACACTGAACACTTCTTTTTCAACTGCCCAATGGTTCAGAAATTTTGGAATCGCATTGAATGTTCAGACCCATCTAACTGTTGTTGATGTTTTGTTTGGAATAAAATGGCATAATTACAGGAAGGTAAAAACTAAATGGGTAAATCATATTAATAGCAAAAATGTGTGTAAGTATTTACAAAAAGACTAGGACCTTCCTTCCATTGTCCATGATACTTGAAAATCAGCTCAGGCTCCGATATGTTTAAATGTGTTAAAGCTTACAAACAAACGTGCGTATACTGTGACCTAGGGGGGAAAGTATTGGGCAGTTCGGCGAAGCTGGTTTGCTTGAGTGAATGCGCTTTGTAATCTTTTGCGCAAGATGTCACAAGAGGTCGCAGCACACTTCTGGGCTGATTTCTGGGTAGGCGTTGCTTCGCACTGTGTATAACAGTGGAAGGTGAACCTAGAATTGCGAAGCAGTACAAATGCCAATACTGTTGCAGTTGCAAAAATTACCATGGAAAGGGGATGGAGGGTGGAAAAAAATGTCTTTACATTGTTTTTTGGCTGATGATAAGATAGCGAGTTCATAGAAAAAATGCGTTTTGGGGCATCCTATAGCACAAACAACAAGTTATTGCCTATTTCCAGACACCTTATGACGATGGGCCTCAAAAAATGCCTTTAAAGTTGGCAGTGTAAAATTTGCAAATTCACTGTCACCGCCTTCCAGTGTGAAGAAAGTACACATCGGAAGTAAAAGCACCAAGGGGCTTAAGTGATGCCTGGCAAAAAAAGTCAAGGGAGTTAACAACCCCGCCTGAATCGCCAGTAGTGCAAGATGAACATGTGGAAAACAATCATACAAAGATGAGTGAGTGAGAGGTATATTGTAATGATGGATGGATGTTTCTGAATGAATACCCAACAGTGAAGTGCTTGGCAACATATGGGCAAAAAAGGTTCTAGTTTGGTGCCATCTTTTCTATATTCAGAATGTAGCCAGGACAGCCTTTTCCACTGCCAAGTTGCTTTTATTATATGCATGCCTGAAGCATGCAGTTTTTGTTTGTTTTTAAATCTTGAAATACACAGACCGAGAATAAAGAAAAAGTGGAGTGGAGGTATTGCTGCACAAACAGGGAGTCAAACCTACAACGGCTCAAGATTAGTACCTTCACCACATCACCATATCACTTCATGAGTGTTGCAGAGGTGGAAGAAGGAAGAGATATTATGGAGAGGGAGGGTGGGGAGGAGAGTGTTTCAAATGAGATTAGGTTTAGAGACAGGAAAGCTGTGTGGTATTGTGGTTTGCTTTTAATAATGTCAAGATGTGTGTGTGTGTGTGTGTGTGTGTGAGAGAGAGAGAGAGAGAGAGAGCATGTAGGTGTGTGGTAGAGAGAGGTTATCATTTTATTGTCTTGTATTTACTGTGTCAATCATCATGCTATGTTAATTTGTAGTGTGCATGAACTATGAAGCTAACCATTTCAATCACTTTTCATATCGAGTAATTGTTCAGCGGTCACATTTGCAATGTGTCGCAAATTGATATTTGAGATGAACAGGCAGCAGTTATTTACCAAGCACAAAAGTTAATTTATTGGAATATATGTGTATGGCAGTCTTCATCTTGTTTCACTTTTGATGCGCTAACCAAAAAATCAAAATGTATTATGCACTCTAAGAATAATGCTTTCTGCCCCTGTCAAAATAATGATGAAGAACATGAAATCAGTGGTCCTGATTAAGTGAAAAAAGCAGGAAGAACTATCAATTTGACCACAGATCATCTTGCTGATTATCACAACATGGGTGCCTGAGGCACCCAGATTCAAAAAGCTGTTTGCAGGAATTATGAGTTATTTTGAATCATGTATTGCAAGCACCTGCACTTTTTTTTCTTCTTTTTCTTTTATGTTAGTGACTCGTTGCTTTTGTTTTTAATTATATTCTGTGGGCAATGTTATAATTCAAAGTTTTCAGGTTCTGAGATAAATTTACAGTACATTACCATGAACTGACACAGTCGCATACATTTTCATGAAAACTTAAACAACAAAGAAACAAAATATGTATCAGAACAGAAGTCAAGAAGGAACACTTTGCTGCTCCAAATGGTTGCTAAACTCATAAAGGTGATTTTGTTTTTGCCTTTGTGCCATCTTGGTTCATGTGCAATACTTATATGCTTTTAACTTATAACATGTACCATGGTGATATTTTGTAAGGTAAGGAGTAAAGTTTGGAAATGTTTGCAATCAGTAGCTTTTGAAAATGAAATGCAGTGTGGTGTGTTTTTCTGTTTGTCTGTCATTGTCTCTCACTCTGTTTCTCTCCACACAAGCATGCATACACATGCATACCCACTACCACAGGCATGCACACACACACACACACACACACACACATATGCATGCACACACAATTACATACAGTCATGCACACACACACACACACGCAAACATACATGCAAGCGTGCATGTGCACACACACACACACACATTTTCTTTCTGTGTATGACTAGGAGGCATTACTGCAAAATTTATTTCTAACAGACTCCGCCTATAACACAGGGTGTGAATTTGCATAACTTGACCTTGTACTGTGCATATTACATGTGGACAGTTGCCCCTTCATTTCAGTTTTCAAGCAGTTGCATTCTGACTTCAAGTCGGACAGTTATTACTACATATTTAGTATTTTTTACATTCCAAAGTAACTCCCCC
>CAUZXP010000327.1:17500-22627 GCA_963584105.1 Alviniconcha strummeri | reverse complement strand
TGTGTGTGTTGTTAGTGTGTGTGTGTGTGTGTGTGTGTGTGTGTGTGTGTGTGTGTGTGTGTGTGTGTGTGTGAGTGTGTGTGTGTGTGTGTGTGTGTGTGTGTGTGTGTGTGTGTGTGTGTGTGTGTGTGTGTGTGTGTATGTGTGTGTGTATGTGTGTGTGTGTGTGTGTGTGTGTGTGTGTGTGTGTGTGTGTGTGTGTGTGTATGTGTGTGTGTGTGTTCGTTAATGCCTCTGTGTGTGTGTTGTTAGTGTGTGTGTGTGTGTGTGTGTGTGTGTGTGTGTGTGTGTGTGTGTGTGTGTGTGTGTGTGTGTGTGTGTGTGTATTCGTTTATGCCTCTGTGTGTGTGTGTGTGTGTGTGTGTGTGTGTGTGTGTGTGTGTGTGTGTGTGTGTGTGTGTGTGTATGTGTGTGTGTGCACGCAATAAACGCTGCAGATGGAAGCATACAGTCTCTCTCTCTCTCTCCTTCTCTCTCACTCCCCCCCCCCACCCCCCACCCCCACCCCCCATCCCCATCCATCTCTCTCGAGTGTTTGTTTACGAAAGGTCAGCTGCTGTCACCCCAAAGAACAGTGAGTTTGTTATCATGTTGCGATCGTAACTATTGGGCTTGATACTGATGTGACGGTAAGGGCCCAAGGTGCGCACGCTGTCATCACTTGGCGTTATTCAACAATGGTTACTGGCTGCACTGTGACTGATAATTACACAGTCGTGGTTTGTGGATAGACAAGGGAGACTGACTTCTTTATTTGTGTGTGTGTGTGTGTGTGTGTGTGTGTGTGTGTGTGTGTGTGTGTGTGTGTGTGTGTGTGTGTGTGCCTGTGCGTGCGTGCGCGCGTGTTTGTGTGTGTGTGTGTGTGTGTGTGTGTGTGTGTGTGTGTGTGTGTGTGTGTGTGTGTGTGTTGAACTCGGGGTCCAAAAGAGAGAGAGAGAGAGAGAGAGAGAGAGAGAGAGAGAGAGAGAGAGAGAGAGAGAGAGATTTTGTTTACCCCCCTCCCTCCAAATATTCGCTCGTTCCTTTGAAAAAATGTTATTTTGCCGAATTCGCATGGTAATTGTCTGTCCAATGCTCCTTTTTAGTATAATGACAACTCACTGACTAGAAACCATTGTTCCTTATTTATCTGTCCTGATGCAGATTCGACTGCTTCACTGAGCCCTTCACTATTGCACTACTCCTTCAAGAACAGAGGCACTAGGATCACTCACTGTGTGGCAGCGAGCAGTGCCAGCCGCGCTGACGATGCTGTGATGGAGAACGGCGGAAGTAACCACGGGGCCCCAGGGCGGCGAACCTCGCGCCAGTCCAGCCATGTCCCGGAAACGGTGCGACTCGAAGGGCGTGACGTATATCCGGCACGTGTAGAGGGCAACCATGACGTCTTCAGGGCGCCCATGTTCGTCTTGACGAAAGCAAGGTTTGTGGAGATACTCAGTGCAATTATGCCATTCCGATGGGATCGAAATTTCGTTTTGTCTTAAATACTTTCCGCACCGTATCTCTGCTAATTTATTCAGTAACTTATTTTATGGTTAATTAGCAGAATTAGTCGGTAAGAGATCGATTTTTTATTCATTCATATATTCACTTGTTTGTGTATGCTGTTAAATTATGTGTCTGTTCATCCAACGGCAGCAGTCGTGTCGTAAGGTTTTTAAGTTTACCAGCTGTGTATGTAATGACAGTACATGTCACTGAGACACTCAGGCAAATACGTGCGTGTTGTGCCGTGCAGTTTCAAGTTTACCTGCTGAACACAGTACGCTTTCTGTGTATCTAAAGACTGTGAGACACACTGGCTAGAGCGTGCGTATCGTCAGGCAATGCTAAGTTCACCAGCTGAACACATCAGTATTGTCTGTAGTACATAATTAGGTCGGTATCAGAGGACCAAGTTCAATCAGCCGAGACGTGAGCGTGACGTGTTATTGTCTGTTACCGTAGATGGGTGTCAGACACAGAGGCCAACGCGTGCGCCGCGTGCAGTGCCAAATTCAACCAGCTGAGACGTAAACACCACTGTCGACTATGTGGTCTGGTGTTCTGTGCCAAATGTTGCAAGGAAAAGGTAAGCGGTGTGTCCCTTACTAGGTCTAGGTAACAGCCGACAATTTCCAAAATACTAATGACGATTACGACATTCACCAAACTTGATTCAGTGACAACGTTCAAACACTCTGTCTTATTGTCGCTTTGAAAAAGGGGGCGTACCCGAAAATTTGCAGACGTTTTGTATTGTCCCATTACAATTAGCGTTCCTTTTAACCATTTGTGTATTGCGGGGACAGCCACCAGGGCCTAAATATTAAAAAACAACACACACACACACACACACACACACACACACACACACACACACACACACACACACACACACACACTCAACACAAAAAACAATAATAATAATTCTTCGCCCGTTCATGGTGTCCGCCGCTCGATTCAGTTTCGCAGGGGCCGTTAGTCAAGGTGAACAACTCACGTTTTTTCCCCCGTTTTTTACATCGTTGTTAAGTCTGAAGACATAAGCTCCCTTCTACCACAAGCTACATTCTACCAAAAGACGCCTGTTTCAAATTACATTACGGTTCCGTTTCTGTGTCTGTCTGCCCGTCTGTCTGTCTGCCCCCCTCTCTCTGTGTCTCTGTCTGTCTGTCTGTCTTTCTGTCTGTCACTCTCTGTCTGTCTGTCTGCCTGTCTGTCTGTCTGTCTCTCTGTCCCTGTTTGTCTGTCTCTGTCTTAGTGTCTGTCTTTCTCTCTGTGTCTTAGTGTCTGTCTTTCTGTCTGTGCAAGCCTTGAAAACGAAGCATAGAAAAAGCTTCCAGTTCCAAACATACCAGGGGATGAATGAATGGGAAAACCGGCGTCCCCGGTTAATAACTAAGGGATAATAAATCGACTCAGTTCAGTTCTATTTCACGGCCGTGAATCAAAACCTATAATTATAGTTATCCTTCACTTTCATAGTTTTTCTGTTTCACCTTTTTCTTCTCATTGTACGAACCCATCACCAGTAATGTATGTGTTTGTAGTGTGTGTGTGTGTGTGTGTGTGTGTGTGTGTGTGTGTGTGTGTGTGTGTGTGTGTGTGTGTGTGTGTGTGTGTGTGTGTGTGAGAGAGAGAGAGAGAGAGAGAGAGAGAGAGAGAGAGAGAGAGAGAGAGAGAGAGAGAGAGAGAGAGAGAGAGAGAGAGAGTCTGGTGTGTGTGAGTGTGTGTGTGTGTGTGTGTGTGTGTGTGTGTGTGTGTGTGTGTGTGTGTGTGAGAGAGAGAGAGAGAGAGAGAGAGAGACGTCCCCGCGATTTAGAGAGAGAGAGAGAGAGAGAGAGAGAGAGAGCGTATCCTTATTATGTCTGTGTAAGCGCTCCGGGCTCTTACGAGATAGGGCGCCATAAATAATCTATTATTATGATGATTATTAATGTGCTGGGTCCAAGATGCCACTGCCCCAGCTGGCGTGTGAGGAGCCGGAGAGAGTGTGTGAGTTGTGTCGCCCTGTGGCTGAGCTCGTCACCAAGTCCCGCTCCACGCATCTGGTCAGTGAGTGGGTGTGGGTGTGGATAGGGGGGAGCGTCCGTGCGTGCGTGTGTGCGTGCGTGCTTGCGTGCGTGCGTGTGTGTGTGTGTGTGTGTGTGTGAGAGAGAGAGAGAGAGAGAGAGAGAGAGAGAGAGAGAGAGAGAGAGAGAGAGAGAGAGAGAGAAGGAGGGAAACAGACAGACAGAAAGGCAGGCAGACAGGCAGGCAGGCAGGCAGGCAGGCAGATAGAGACAGAGCTAGAGTCTCTGTCTCCCTCTGTGCAGTGCCCGAGTGCATGCATGTATGAAAGGGAGAGAGACAGAGACAGACAGAGAGAGACAGAGACAGAGAGCTAGCTAGCTGGCTGCTTGGTTCCTGTACATGCAGACTTGTCTATATTTTTCCCCATCTGCAGCCCTTTCAACTTGACAGTGCGAAAGGTCTTGCAGCAGCAACTCGCCACGCAACATTGATCCAAAAGGTGGGTACGATAGATGCATTCTTCGTGCCAAATGCTATTTACACAAATAAAAGCACAGGAAAAGTCGGATGAAGTTCACCCTCGCACATAATTATGCATTCATACTTTCCAGTGCACTCTAATTCTATCAACCTGAAGAAACTAGAACACAGAGAACTGCATAGACTCACATCATGAGCATAAAACATCAGTAAAAACATCGTCAAAAGTGTGAAACCAACTCTTCTGCCAATGTAAAATGTGTTTAATGTTAAGGTATAAATTTTGTATGCATATCCTGCCCTTTTGCTAACCTGGAACAACAGCTTGCTGGAGACCTGTTTCTGAGAGCTATGGCTAGGAATAATTGTTAGTGCTTGTTAGTGCTTGCAGCATCGTAGAATCAGCTGCTGGCGCAACGTTCAGGAAACGTCTACTATAGATTTACCGTATGTTCTTGACTACTACTACTACTACTGCTGCTGCTGCTGCTGCTGCTGCTGCTACTGCTGCTGCTGCTGCTGCTACTAGTAGCGGGGATAGCTCAGTGGTTAGAGCACCGGACTCGTGATCTAAAGATCGCGGGTTCGAATCCCTGCTGGAGCGGCGGGAGAATTTTCTTCTCAACTTTCTGTGCTGACTCTTATTTCGGTATCCGTTCCACCCCCGTGTTACCGCAGTAGCACGTAAAAGACCCCGGTCACTCTGCTAAAAGCGCAGGTGGCAGGTTACAGCTAAACACGCATACACCTTACGTATGTGGCTTTGCATGAAGTGACACGGTGAATGTTTGTATGGTGTACATAGAACGCGCCGAGATTGACTCTCTGGCAGCAGATTCTTGTGGCACCAGCCATGCCAGCGCTGTAAGTACACCACTTCGGTGGATATTCAAAAACACGCTATAAAAAGCTATTCACTCATGTAGAATCACATGCGAGCGCAGTGAGTCTGCTCAAGAGCGGAGAATAGCGCTATATAAAAGCGATCAATATATAATATAATATACTACTACTACTACTACTATTACTACTACTGCTACTACTATTACTACTACTAATAATAATCGAAGTATTTATAAAGCCCAATACCTGGTCCGTCCGTAGAGACGATTCTAAGTGTACATGCTCATGCCACACACGCCCGCACAC
>CAUZXP010000327.1:10000-12500 GCA_963584105.1 Alviniconcha strummeri | reverse complement strand
TGTGTGTGTGTGTGTGTGTGTGTGTGTGTGTGTGTGTGTGTGTGTGTGTGTGTGTGTGTGGATGTGTTTGTGGGGAAGGAGGAAGGGGGTATTATTTTGTTTTCTTAAGCGAAATTGGATCTTGGTACTGTTGTCACGAGTCAGTTTGAGATAATTCAGCGCGTCTGTAGGTCAACTGTGTGTCCACGTTTGCCAGTCAAAGGTACGTTCATCGTGGAAGGGCCATGGTGCTACATGTAAATCCTGTCTGGCTGCAAAATAAACCTAGCTGCAGTACATGTACTTTATGTGCAGAGTGTTGGCCAGTGTCGGTGACACAGAAGAGGACACTTTGTGTGACGGCATCAGCGCTCTCATGGTCTTCTGCAAGGCCCAGGAACTCAAGACCAAAGGTGGGTCAACAGGGTCAGATCACACACAGTTTGTGCGTGCGTGCGTATGTGTGTGTGTAGTGTGTAGTGTGTGTGTAGTGTGTAGTGTGTGTGTGTGTGTGTGTGTGTGTGTGTGTGTGTGTGTGTGTGTGTGTGTGTGTGTGTGTGTGTGTGTGTGTGTTGTGTACGTGTAAGGAAACGTGCGACAGGACGGCAGCAGTTCCACGTAGCATCAGCCATTATTATAACAACCAAAAACAGCGCTGTAAGTACACCAGTTCCATGGATATTAAAACAAAAACAAAACGAACAAACAAGCAAGCAAAACTAAACGAAACAAACAAACAACAACAACAACAACAACATCAACAACAACCAACAACCGCGCAATAAAAGGCAACAGTCATTCATTCCAAATCACACGCGACAAAAGCGCAATGAGTGCTCGAGAGCAGGAATCAATTTGCTGACTATCTTCTTAACCCAGTCCTTGAGGACGGGGCCCTGGGACCTGTGCTGTCGGTGTGCACACACTCCAGCCCCGCTCCCGCCCTCCTGGCCCTCATGACGCTGTCCCACATTGCCGAAAGTGCAGCCACCCATGAAGCCATCGTGGACAGCCCCAAGCAGGCCCTGCCCCGGATCCTATCACTAACCGCCTCCGAGGATGAGCAGGTCAGTCAACGCAGTCTTTGTGACCATAATTTTGCGTCCCGAGTCATGCTGCGTGGGTCGGTCAAAGTGCAGTGCTCCTACATGTCTGTCAGTAATCACATTGCAATCATCCTACAGGTAGGTGTCTGTCAGAAATTACAGTTCAATGGTCCTGCAGGTAAGTCAAAGTGCAATACCCCTACGTGTCTGTCAGTCATGACACTGCAATCGTCCTGCAGGTAAAACTGTCAGAAATTACAGTTTAATCGTCCTGCAGGTAAGTCAAAATGCAGTTCTCCCACGTGTCCGTCAGTCATCACAGTGCAATCGTCCTACAGGTAGGTGTCTGTCAGCAATTACAGTGCAACTGTCCTGCAGGTGAGTTAAGGTGCAATACTCCCACGTGTCCGTCAGTCGTCACAGTGCAATCGTCCTACAGGTAGGTGTCTGTCAGCAATTACAGAACAATCGTCCTGAAGGTTAGTCAAAGTGCGATACTCTTGCAGTGTAGGTTTCCCTCAGGTAAGTCAAAGTGCAGTAGTCCTGTGTAGGGCCCTGTGTCTATTCCCTAGGCGGAAGCATTGCACTTTGACTTACCTGCAGAAAGATTGCTCTGCAATAACTGACAGACACGTGGGAGTATTGCACTTTGAGTTACCTACAGAAAGATTGCATTGTAATAAATGACAGACACGTAGGAGTATTGCACTTTGATTTACCTGCAGAAAGAGTGCACTGTAATAATTGACAGACAGGTAGGAATATTACACTTTGACGTACTTGCAGTAAGTCTCTTTTGCCGTAGACTGTAACCGTTTCGATCAGCTTCATAGGACAAGAGACGCGCTCTGGAACGGCCAAACAATTTTGATGGGAAATAAACTTTACGTTCACTTGTAGGGGGAGCGTAATTTACATCTCTAATCGCGTCTATGAACATGTTTTTTGTTGTTGTCGCTGATCATTTCCAGATGCAAGAAGTGTCGTTGAAGATTCTGGCTCACCTGTCCAACGGTAGCGACAAGATCCGACACCGGATCGTTCAGGTTAGTGTCTGAGGTTCCAACAGCGTTTCCTATCTCATCTGCAAAAGTCGTAAAATAATCAACGCACCCGTATTATTTATAGCAAAGGAACTGGACTTCTGAATCGTGTTTTGTCCGACGGGAAGAAGAGAACAAAGTCAAAACGGAAGATGAAAGATTGATTTTATATTGAATGTAGAAAAAAAAAAAAAATTGTTTTTGTGATGTACCAAATAATTTGAGACGTTATGGCGCATATGCAGGATACACACACTATCCGAAGCCAACAACAAAGTCAGCACTTTTTTTTTTTCTTTTTTTTTTTTGAAAGGGGGGTTGGGGTGGGGTGGGGTGGGGGATTTTTCTACCCTTTAAACAAAACATTTTCTTCAGGGGGCCAGTTCCTTCAAAACACCGCCTAGTCCTCACCACGTCTATCTAGACATTGCA
>CAUZXP010000326.1:75429-100429 GCA_963584105.1 Alviniconcha strummeri | reverse complement strand
TTATTCTCTCTTGATGGAGAGAATCAGCACCTGCATCGTTACTGTCGTGATGTCCAGAAGTCCTTTTAAATCAAAGAGAGATGAGATATTACACACATAATGCTCTATTCCCCCTTGATCGAGAGGATCAGACCTGAATCGTTACTGTCGGGATGTCCAGAAGACCTTTTAAATCAAAGAGAGATGATATACACATAATGTTTTATTCTCTCTTGATCGAGAGAATCAGGACCTCAATCACTACTGCCGGGATGTCCAGAAGACCCTTTAAATCAAAGAGAGATGATTACACATAATGTTTTATTTTCCCTGGTGCCACGTGAAACGTTATGCTGCCGTCCCGGCAAGTTCTGTGTACACCATACAACCCTGCACCATGTCATTTCATGCAAAGCCACATACGTGAGGTGCATACGTGTTTAGCTGTAACCTGCCACCTGCACTTTTGGCAGAATGACCGGGATCTTTTACGTGCTACTGCGGTAACACGGTGTGGAACAGATACCAAAATAAGAGTCAGCACAGAAAGCTGACCCTGGAGAAGAAATTTTTCCCGCCGCTCCTGCAGGGACTCGAACCTGAACCCGCAACCTTTCAATCATGAGTCCTGCGCTCTAATCACTGATTTATCCCCGCTTCACGCTCAAAGATGGCCACAGAGCCTTTGTTCTTTCTGTATCTAACAGGAGATGAGGTAGACTGAAATACCAGCATGACTCACACCAAGAAATAAGTGCAAGGAAAAAGAACGACGGAAGAGGGACTGCCCTTACTGTTCAATCTCGACGAAGGATCGGTGTCTACCGTATCAGGATACATCTAGATCGCTCCTCTTGATTAATTTGTCCTTTAAAAATAATAATTCTGAAACAAGAATGACTGCTAGCATTGAAAATCCAAACACAAGACAAGATCCAAACACGAGACAAGACCAAAACACATAAAAGATTAAAGATAACGCTATTCATTAGGCCAGAATATAACATGCGAATTTTGGGGGTAATTCCCTTTATACAAAACGTATTGTGGTTTGATAAAGGGGATTACCTCAAAACTTTGCATGTTCTGTTTTGTCCTAATAAAAAGCATTCTACTGAACCTATAATGTGTTTGGGTCTAATCCTTCTTTAGAAAAATAAAGCTCTCCCAAGTTTATCCCTATTCCATCGACGTTTATACCAATCTTTTGAAGTATATTTGGAACGGGTCAGTCTAGGGCAAAATGGGGTCAAGTCTATAACAACGGGTTTTTGAGCTGTTACACCGGGGTATGCCCACAAAGTATCATGTATAAAATAGTACAAAAAATTACAGCTTTAACATGGTGGAAAACAAATCTGAAACAAAAATGACTGCTAGCGTTCTAAAACAAGATCCAAACGCATAAAAGGTTCAAAAGAAAGTTATTTATTAGGACAAAACACAACATGCAAATTTTCGGGGCAATCCCCTTTATCAAGCTACAAAATGACGCTTAAACAGCAGTTAAACAGCATAGCTCAAACAAAAACAGACAAGTGGTTTAGCTCTGCATCTTATTTTTCATCGTTTTTTTGTTTGTTTTGTTTTTACCATTTAACTGTTTTTTAAGCGTCGTTTTGTAGCTTTATAAAGGAGATTACCCTGAAAATTTGCTTGTTGCGTTTTGTACTATTAAATATCATACTTTTGAACCTTTCATGTGTTTCGAGTTTAGCATAGTGAATTTTAAAGTCAATACTGGGGCTCGTATGCATGATGAGCAAATAAGTTAAAGACGTATAGCCCCAAATCCCGATTTGCTAAGGGCGTCCGTAAGTCCGGCTATAGTTCCACATGCAAGAGTCGTCAAAGGGATCCAAAATAGCCATTTGCTTGTGTTTAAGATCTGAAAAGTCCCTTGTTTTAAACAATGCTACGCGCGCGATGTTGAAACCTCGCCAGCGACCTCTCCAAACTCCAAGCACTGGTTTACGACATCCTTCCTTGAACCACTGCCGTATTTAGTTACATCGTAGTTTCCAGAAAACTGTCAGCTAACGAGCAGTTTTTTGTTGGTGCTCAAACAGTAGTAAGTTAGCTACAAACAACTCATTATATTAGATGTTTGTTTTATAATTGACCATGTTGCTTACGCCAGCTCAGATAAAACAAAATTGTTTGAATCGAGACAGAGCTCTTGTTTTACCCGGGGTGGATGCGCCTCATGTTCACGTGCGTGCTTGGGCGCTAGGTTGCTTCTACAGTCATATTAGTACCCGAACCTTTCGGAGGGCGCTGACCGCGTCAGTGGACAGATGCGCGGAGATAAAGAGTGCCTCTTCAGTGGTGTAACCATATCTGGCAGAGTTTGGAGGAAGATGCCGAAAAGCGATGCTCGGAGTGTGAGACCTACACCCTGGTCCGTGTCATATCGGTCCCTCTATTTAATGTATCACAATTTTACGTTCTGCTAAAACAGAGTCGTGAGGGTCACCTGTAAAATCACGAGGATTATCGGAATCCCTTTCCACACGTTTTCCATAGTTGATATAGTTGATGGTGATGAAGACGTTGCCCGATTTGAAGAATGTCTCTCCCTGGGCCATCTTCAGGAAATGCCACGCGTCTTCAGGATTCATGCACAGCAGGTATACTGCCGATGAAGTAAACGGACGGGGGTGGGAGGTGGAGGTGGGGAAACATAAACAACAGCGCCATATGACGTAAGTGGCACGTGAACGAGAGTAGAGGGACCGAGAAAAAGCCTGTGACAGGCGACAGAAAAAGAGAGAGAGAGAACTCAGAACTTTATTACTCAAGGATTAAGATTTTGGGCAGTTGCCTATTCTTACAATCTGTCCTTGCTAATCTATATGCCAATACATTCCAGTAGCTTCGCTTAACTGAATCTAAACTACAATCCTTGTCAAACAAAATTTTCGAGTTCGAATTCTCTGTCTGTCTGTCTCTCTCTCTGTGTCTCTCTCTGTCTGTCTCTGTCTCTGTCTCTGTCTCTCTCTCTCTCTCTCTCTCTCTCTCTCTCTCTCTCTCTCTCTCTCTCTCTCTCTCTCTCTCTCTCTCTCTGTCAAGAAGAGAATACAAGAATGTACTTAAGCGTAAAAAGAAGCAGTATAAAGACAGACAACTGTTAGAGTTGCTGGATACTCTGGGAAATCAGTCAGAATTTTGGAAGAAACTAAACCAACTAGCACGAAAATATACCAGAAATGGAAATAATATTTCAATTTGTATGTGGCACTAGCAGTTCCAAGCAGTTTTGGAAACAAATGAGCCAGTGAATCATGAAGCTGAAGACGACATTCCAGACGATGTAGTAGGTGATGTTAAAGGATCCGTAGGTTTAGTAAATGAACCAATTACAAAAAGATGACGTCACAAGAGCATTAACAAGTCTCAAAAATGGTAAAGCACCAGGGCCAGATGGTGTCACTGGAGACTTCTTTTCTTCTTCTTTTTTAATAGAATGCTTCAGATGTTGTACTAGACTTTTGTTGTTTTTTTGCTTGTTTTTTGTTGTTGTTGTTAAGTAGTTAAATGAACTATTTGATAAAGGAATATATCCAGAAAATTGGACGGACTCGATAATTCAACCGTTGCATAAAAGAGGAGACCCAAATGATCTAAATAATACAAGGGCATTTCTCTCTCAGATGTTAATGGGAAATTGTTTAGTACTAATATCAACCCCCAACTACAAATGTCGGTTCATGTTAACAATGTCCTTGACGAACAGCAGGCGGGGTTTGGAACGATTATTTAATAGCTGACCATATATTTACCTTGCTTGCTATTGTACAAAAACAACGGTCCTTAAATCGTAAACTATATGTTGTTTTTATTGATTTTGAAAAGGCATTTGTCTCTATCTCAAGAAAACTATTATGGCCAATTCTGCAAAAGCAAGGTACTCGTGGTAAATTGTTTAGTTGTGTAAAAAGTATGTATGCTGTTGTAAAGGCACGTGTACGAGATGGGGCGTCACTCACGGAGAGCATTTACTGTTTACGTGGTGTGAAACAAGGTGATGTTTGTGGTCCAATTTTGTTTTCGTTTTTCATAAATGAACTTGCGCTAGATATTATTAATAGTGGCAAACATGGCGCAATATTTACATCAACCTTAGCTGAAATATTTATACTATTGTACATTATTATTCTTTCTGAGTCTGCTATAGGTTTAGCAAAATCAACGGAATATATTGTACAAGTCCTCTGAAAAATTACAACTTAAAGTAAATTTTGATAAAAGTAACATTGTTGTGTTCCGAAAGGAAGGCTACTTTGCAGCACACACAAAAAATGGTTTCGTGAAAAGAATCAAATAGAAGTTGTTAATGAATATAAATACTTAGGTGTTTTTTTTTTTTACTACGAAGTTACGATTTAGTACTGCTTGCAATGATTTGGCTGCAAGAGGTAAAAGGGCAGTCATGGGTATTTTGAGTGTTTTGTACAAATTTGAAAATCAGTCTATAAAACCTTTTGGGAAACCTTTTGACTCTAAAGTGCAACCAGTGCTTCTACACGCCGCAGAGATCTGGTAAGTAAGTAAGTAAGCTGGTGTTTTACGCCCAGTCAATCGGTGCGTTATATCACATCTCATATTATATATTTATGTCTATGTCTTAAAATGGACCTATATACAGTTTTAAAACCATGCTTAAAAGGTGAAAACGAAAATATAACTAAAAACGATCTCAAATTTAAATTGTTCCAAAAATATTAATTTCTTTCAAAAAGTTAAAACTCTTCTCAGGTGAAATATCCTGAAACAACATGCGCAATGATTTAGCTGTAAAGTGGCTCTCCCTTATTTCAATAAAATCCGAACAAGTAAGTAAAATATGTTCTATGGTTTATCACATCCGATGCACTTTGGCGGTTCCTCACCCTTCAATAAAAAGGAATGAATAATAAAAGAATGGCCAATGTGCAATCGGGCCATCACTGTCTCTTCTTTTCTGTTTGTCCGAGGACAAAAAAATACATTCTTTTAATACTGGGAATATGTTATATAATTTATTTTCCGGGAACTCATCCCACTCAGACTGCCACAGTTCTAATATATATTTATTTGTGCGTGATTTTAGGTCTGAGAATGGGATGAGCTCAACCGAGATGTCACCATCAAGGGCATCCTTAGCTGCAGAATCTGCAGCCGAATTTCCCCTAATGCCAACGTGGCCGGGAACCCAGATGAAAACAATGTCTCTCCCCTCTCTTGTCATTTCTGTATATAATTATAAAATCTGAACTAAGACCGGATGATCATATTTTAGGTTTAATATTGACTCTAACGATGAAAGGGAATCAGATATCAAAAATTATTTTTCTTTGGAATAATAAACATGTCTGAGAGCTAAAAGAATAGCCCTCAACTCTGCTGTATATATTGAACTGTCGTCTGGAAGCTGACATGTAAAAGGCTTTTAAATTCGTTTAGTTGATACAGCCGCCGCAGCAACTCCTTCTGTTTTAGAACCGTCGGTGAAAAATGTTTCTGATAAAGGATATTCAGAGATAAGTTGTAAATAGAGCAGTTTATATATTTCTGGGTTTGTTGTATCTTTTTTGAAACTAGTTAGGTCAAAACGGACTGCAGGAACTGAAACTTTCCAAGGGACGATGTCCAATGAGGGAGCATCGTCTACCAGATTTAGGTTAAGTTAGGATTTCTCCAAATGGGGGATAATGCGGATGCCAAGATGTGGAACCTTTGACTCCGATTCTTCAAATTTGTTTTCGGGTTCAAAAATGCAACTATAGGCTGGGTTTTCCGGCAGGGATTTGAGTTTAAGAACATAGTTTAAAGACAATTTTAAACGGCGAGTAGTTAATGACGGTTCATGTGCTTCTATGTATAGAATTTGAGCAGGACATGTGCGGAAAGCACCCAACGCGATTCGCAAGCCCTGATGGTGGATCGGATCCAATTGTTTCAGAATCGACCGACGAGCCGATCAGTACACAATGCATCCATATTCCAATTTGGAGCGGACTAACGAACGGTAAAGGCGTAGCAGGACGATACGATCAGCTCCCCAATCAGTATGTCCCACTACACGAAGAATGTCCAGAGCCTTCTGACAGGACGTTTTAAGGTATTGAATGTGATTTTTAAAAGTTATTTTTGTCAAAGATAACACCAAGGAACTTTGCTTCTCTGACTACTTTTATAGGTGTTTTTCCCAGAAGAATGTTTGGGTCTGGGAAAAAACCGTACAGTTGATGGAAATCAATACAGACCGTCTTAGAGGTTGTGAACTTGAAGCCATTCTCAGACACCCACTTCTGAACGCTGTTTACACACAGCTGCATAGCTCTCTCTACTCTGTTTAACGTCTTTCCGCTCACACACTAAGCAAAGTCGTCCACAAACAAGCAGCAATCAGTACCCTTTAACAATGTTGTTAATTTTAATGCTGAAAAGGGCCGGAGAGAGGATGCTACTTTGCGGGACCCCCATCTCCTGCTCGTGCAGCTCGGAAAGAGTGGAACCGGCTGAACCCCTATCCGTCTCCGAAGAACACTTAGCGGACTCGCACGGAACGCGGGCGTCGGCCGATACCGTCCTCGACTTCCCGGGGGAAGCCTGAGTGCCGGTCGATACCAATCCGGGTCCGCCAGAAGAACGCACGTTAGAGTCAGTAGTCATAATTGGACGTTCTGAAAGCACTCAGATTAACGAGGTTTGAAATTGAACAGATCTGAACTCTCTTCTGGTGGAAGCGGCAGCGGCGTAGGTCTTACCTCCAATGATCACAGTCGGCATCTTGGCTTCAACCAACTGTCTGGCTTCCGGAAAGAATATGCGTTTCTCAACGCGGACACGTTGAATCTCCTTCTCCTTCTGCCAGACCGGGCAATCTTTAGCCGATGAAGCGTGGGGACCATTGCAATTAGAGCACAGCTTGGGTCTCTCACATTGACCTTCATGCTTATCTTTTCCACAACCCGTACACTTCGCAGCAACCTTGCAACGTTGGCTCGTGTGACCAAACTTGTTGCAGTTGAAGCAACGCATAGGGCTGGGAACAAACAAGGCCATCTTCACCTTTAGATAGCCGACCGTGATCTCTTTCGGGAGGTCTGGAGTGCTGAAGGTCAGAAACAGGGTGTTGGTGGACCTTTTCAGTATCCTTCTTCATCGTCACCCTGTGGACCTCAACTACACCCTGTTCCTGCAGTTCCGTCCTGATTTCCATCTCCGTCACGCCGGACAGCTCGCGGCAGCGGATGACGCCATGTGACGAGTTCAACGCTTTGTGTATGGAGACACGTACTGGTCTATCAGCAAATCGAGTGGTCTTGAGAAGACCCATCGCCTGCGATTTCCTAGCTCACTCCACCAGGAAAGATCCATCCCTCGACCTTTTAATGCTTTTGAGGGTTCCGGCCACCGCCTGGAAACCCTTCTGGACAGCAAAGGGCGACAGTTTACTCAGCGGGAGGTCGTCACTTGACGACTCCATGACCAGAAACCTTGGCCAGTTGTTACAGGAGTTGTAGGAGCGTTCGTTTTCCGAGTCCGTGTCCGAATCTTGGTCGTTGTCCCGTAATCTTTTGTTTTTGTTTGTGGGTGCTATGTTACGTTTCTTTATGATTCATTATGTTTTGTCCCCACCCGCCATCGAGACCAACAAGGGGATGCACACAAGCGGTATTCCAGGAAGTGCGCACCAGGGCTCAAAACGCAATATACTCAGGTGATAAAAACAAAACAAAGTTTACTTCTGTCCCCTGACTGACCCTGAGCCGCTGCCTTCTAATCGAAATTAGGGCAAAGCACGACCAGCCGATTGATTGCGTCGGACCAACCCAACCACCCGTCTAGGGGAAGTCCAGGCCGAAGAAGCGTGTTGGACCCCACGGGGGACCTCAGCCACCAGGATCCCATCCTCCCCCGACACGGGATGCAGCGCACGGCAAACACGCTGGGTCTGAAGGTGACCGCAGAGAGTAAGAAGAATTACATAAAGAAGAGCTGTGTTGTAGATATATACATGAGAATGGCCGGTTAGGTAGAAATAAGCTGTAAGAAGGGAGCTGAAAACGGAGGTATTGTGGAGAGAGTTTTTGGAATATAATATAGTTGAAAGGGCCGGTAGACGGAAACTAGACGTAAGAAAAGAGTGAAAGGGGTGGAACAGCTTGGTTTAAACACCCCCGGCGCGAGAAGCCGGCTCCACGGGGGCAGAGATCTGGGGCCTGGGGGTTGATTATAGTTATCAAATAGGAAAAACGCATTTGTTTATATTGAAAAAGGTTTCTTGGGGTTGGTCAAATGACACCAAACAATACGATAGATTGAGATCCTGCAAGGTACCCACTGTATATTAATGGATATGTTCGCACAATACCTTATTGGCTTAAAATTACTAGAATGAATGGATGAATGTAAAATCGTTTACCGTATAATGCCTATTTGATGTTACTGCAAGGGACAAATAACTGGGTGACCAAAATACGCATAGCATTGTTTAGATTTGGTTCGGGGTACGTATGGCAGAACGAGGGAGTTCAGGAAGTTAATTTGTTCATACGTTGTCTTTTAGACAAAAGGCTTGGCAGGAGTGGAAGAGTCGAATTGATGCAAGTGATGATTTCATTTTTACAGACAGTTTAAGACGAATCATGTGCACACATTATATCTTTCAGTTGATATTATAATCCAAGTATCATTATACGGAACTCGCTTTTTAAGTTTAGATTTGGTATAAGTCCCATAGCAGTTCATTCTTTGCGATACAAAACGCATTCTTACAATACATAGATACCGTATGTCCTTTGTGTCGAACTGCTGTCGAAAATGAACTGCATTTCACGTTGTGTTGTTCTGTTCTAAATGATTTACGTCAAAGGTTTATATCCGATAAACTTTACAGCCAGCCGAGTTATTTAGACTTGCTTTGTTACTATCAATTGAAAACAAGGTCATTATCAAGAATGTTGCTATATTCTTGTATTCAAGTTAGTTTGTATATATTCATTGATATACTGTTACAATTCTAAATATATATGTGACTTCTCCTCTGAACACTTTGCTATAGTACGCTTTGAAACCATTAGTCTAACTTTTATGAAAGCCACAGGCCAATCAAACAAACCGTTGCCCCCCCCCCCCACCCCCCTCTGTCTCTCTCTGTCTCTGTCTGTCTGTCTGTCTGTCTGTCTGTCTGTCTGTCTGTCTGTCTGTCTGTCTGTCTCTCTCTCTCTCTCTCTCTCTCTCTCTCTCTCTCTCTCTCTCTCTCTCTCTCTCTCTCTCTCTCTCTCTCTCTCTGTGTAAATGTAGTGTTAGCCAACTCACTACATCGCATATTTGTAATTTGAGCGTCTCAAATAAGTTTCACTTCTTTGACTCTCCAAAATATATTCTGTTATTGTCTGTTGGGACGCTTTCATTAATTAAAACAATTGTTTAAATCAAGAACAAGAAAATGAAGAAGAGAGGGAGAGTGACGCAGACACAGTAAAGCAGACACTGACGGAGCTGACTTACCAAAATGTTTCTTCTCCTTCTCTTTCAGCTCCTTAATCAGATTCTCGTCTTGAAATGATACATGCCAGGCACTCCACTTGATTCCATTCCCCATATTCCGCTAAGGGGAAGAAAGAAAGAAAAGAGAAAAAAAAAAAGAAAAAAGAAGAAGGTTGGAACAAAGGCGTGAGCAAAGCATCAGTGAATATGACCAGATCACCATCTGTCAGGAAAGCATCAGTGAATATGAGCAAACCACCATCTGTCAGCAAAGCATCAGTGAGTATGAGCAGATCACCATCTGTCAGCAAAGCATCAGTGAATATGAGCAGATCACCATCTATCAGCTAAGCATCAGTGAATATGAGCAGATCACCATCTGTGAGCAAAGTATCAGTGCATATTAGCAGAACACCAACTGAGAGAAAAGCATCAGTGAATATGAGCAGATCACCATCTGTAAGCAAAGTATCAGTGAATATGAGCAGATCACCATGATCGCTCTTTCTTCTTCTTCTAAAATTCAACATCAGAGTAATTTCTCCACACTTCTAAGTGATTCAGGCAATGGTACGAGTTTTACTCCACTTTCAAGTGGAACTGGGTTGTATCCAAATTTATGTCCGAGTTCACAAACCCCAGTGCACATCTTTTCGCTGGTCTCCGGTCGCTGTCTGAAGATCTGGATAGGCCTCTAACTCCAGCGAGAGCTGGATGGTGTGTGTGTGTGTGTGTGTGTGTGTGTGTGTGTGTGTGTGTGTGTGTGTGTGTGTGTGTGTGTGTGTGTGTGTGTGTGTGTGTGTATGTATGTGTGTATGTGTGTGTGCGTGCGTGCGCTGTGTGTGTGTGTGTGTGTGTGTGTGTGTGTGTGTGTGTGTGTGTGTGTGTGTGTTGGGGGCGGGGGTGGGGACTGGGAGGGATTTATGGGTAGGTAGTAATATATGTTTTCTTTGTATATTGCAGCTTCTTATACGGCACATGTACTTTATATTTTTTGTGTATGTGCATTGTTAGTTGTCATATATTACTTCATAAACATTATATGTTACTTTCGGGGAAAATATTCTCACTTACAAAATGTTGGAGAATGTTGTAATGCGCAATGAGTTTGTGCACACCAGAAAATAGCGCTATAAAAAAGTTATTAATGTTATAATTTGTTTAATTATTTTTTATTTAAAAACAAACAAAATATTTTATTAGTCGAAGGATTAGCTTTGAAGATGTGTCAGGTCTGCGTGCGCTGATTGGCTAATCGCTGATGTCAGTCACACTCTGGCAACTGGTTAATTATTCTCCTGCAGTCCTGCCCCCTGTACAAGGAAGCACGGACACAGCACTGCCCCTGTACAAGGAAGCACGGACACAGCACTGCCCCTGTACAAGAAAGCACGGACACAGTCCAGCCCCCTGTACAAGGAAGCACGGACACAGCACTGACCCCTGTACAAGGAAGCACGGACACAGCACTGGTCCCTGTACAAGGCAGCACGGACACAGCACTGCCACCTGTACAATGAAGCACGGACACAGCACTGGCCCCTGTACAAGGAAGCACGGACACAGCACTGGCCCCTGTACAAGGAAGCACGGACACAGCACTGGCCCCTGTACAAGGAAGCACGGACACAGCACTGCCACCTGTACAATGAAGCACGGACACAACACTGGCCCCTGTACAAGGAAGCACGGACACAACACTGGCCCCTGTACAAGGAAGCACGGACACAGCACTGGCCCCTGTACAAGGCAGCACTGACACAGCACTGGCCCAGAGCATGTTCTGTATCATTGGCGGGAGCTGCCACAAGTATCAGTTTTGTCACGACAAAAGTAGGGTTGCTGCGACAGACTCAGCACTGGTCCTAGAGCATGTTCTGCAGTCCTGCCCCCTGTACAAGGCAGCACGGACATAGCACTGCTCCCTGTGCAAGGAAGCACGGACACAGTCCTGCCCCATGTGCAAGGAAGCACGGACACAGTCATGCCCCCTGTGCAAGGAAGCACGGACACAGTCCTGCCCCTGTGCAAGGAAGCACGGACACAGTCCTGCCCCCTGTACAAGGAAGCACGGACACAGTCCTGCCCCCTGTGCAAGGAAGCACGGACACAGTCCTGCCCCCTGTACAAGGAAGCATGGACACAGCACTGGCCCCTGTACAAGGAACCACGGACACAGTCCTGCCCCCTGTGCAAGGAAGCACGGACACAGTCCTGCCCCTGTACAAGGAACCACGGACACAGTCCTGCCCCCTGTGCAAGGAAGCACGGACACAGTCCTACCCCTGTACAAGGAAGCACGGACACAGTCTTGCCCCCTGTACAAGGAAGCACGGTCACAGCACTGCCCTTGTACAAGGAAGCACGGACACAGCACTGGACCCTGTACAAGGAAGCACGGACACAGTACTGGACCCTGTACAAGGAAGCACGGACACAGCACTGGCCCCTGTACAAGGAAGCACGGACACAGCACTGCCACCTGTACAATGAAGCACGGACACAGCACTGCCACCTGTACAAGGAAGCACGGACACAGCACTGGCCGCAGAGCATGTTCTGTATCATTGGCGGGAGCTGCCACAAGTATCAGTTTTGTCACGACAAAAGTATGGTTGCTGCGACAGACTCAGCACTGGTCCTAGAGCATGTTCTGCAGTCCTGCCCCTTGTACAAGGCAGCACGGACATAGCACTGCCCCCTGTTCAGGGAAGCACGGACACAGTCCTGTCCCTGTACAAGGCAGCACGGACACGGTCCTGCCCCCTGTGCAAGGAAGCACGGACACAGTCCTGCCCCCTGTGCAAGGAAGCACGGACACAGTCCTGCCCCCTGTGCAAGGAAGCACGGACACAGTCCTGCCCCCTGTGCAAGGAAGCACGGACACAGTCCTGCCCCCTGTACAAGGAAGCATGGACACAGCACTGGCCCCTGTACAAGGAACCACGGACACAGTCCTGCCCCCTGTGCGAGGAAGCACGGACACAGTCCTACCCCTGTACAAGGAAGCACGGACACAGTCTTGCCCCCTGTACAAGGAAGCACCGTCACAGCACTGCCCTTGTACAAGGAAGCACGGACACAGCACTGGCCCCTGTACAAGGAAGCACGGACACAGCACTGGCCCCTGTACAAGGAAGCACGGACACAGCACTGGCCCCTGTACAAGGAAGCACGGACACAGCACTGGCCCCTGTACAAGGAAGCACGGACACAGCACTGGCCCCTGTACAAGGAAGCACGGACACAGCACTGGCCCCTGTACAAGGAAGCACGGACACAGCACTGGCCCCTGTACAAGGCAGCACGGACACAGCACTGGCCCCTGTACAAGGCAGCACGGACACAGCACTGGCCCCTGTACAAGGAAGCACGGACACAGCACTGGCCCCTGTACAAGGAAGCACGGACACAGCACTGGCCCCAGAGCATGTTCTGTATCATTTGCGGGAGCTGCCACAAGTACCGGTTTTGTCACGACAAAAGTATGGTTGCTGCGACAAAATTATGTTTGTAGCGACAAAAACAAAAGCTTTGTAAGTAAACATGGTGTTTAACGTCCCTAGAAACCACAAGGCTTATTAGAGACGGGGAGATAGGGGTGGGTGGAATGGAAGTGGGGGAAGAGGGAGATTATATACCTATCCCTACATTGTCACCACAAGAATAACTCCTGCATTAAGAGGGGCAGCGATGCGAGCCATTTCAATGTTTCATTAACTGTGAGGGACTAAAGTCACAAACAAGACAGTGTCCACAGACCGCAACCTTTTCTGAAGAGAAAGGAGAGCCGAAGCGGATTCGAACCGAGGCCCTTCTGCTGACCAACCTCTAACGCCTTACCGCTAGGCTAAAAACCGGCTCACCAACTGCAAATTAAGACACATCCAAAATAAAACGTGACACAAATACTGACCACTAGCTCGTCCGCCATTTCCATCCAGATCAAGGAGTTTATCATGGAGACGATGCAGATGCCGGTGGTCCATTTGAAGTTGAGAAAGATGGAGCGGATGAAGCGAGTCATTACAGTGAAGGAACCAGTGACCCTGGTGACCCCATGGAAATTGGCAGCGGACAGCGTGGTGCTGTGACACCCGTACGTGACTAAGGGGATGTTGGCAGCGTCCGCCAGGAAGGCCGATGTGCGACACACGGAGTTGCAAGCAGCTGCAAGAATGGACGACAACGTTAAGCCCGTTCCTAACTGGGCGAATGTTTGTTCGTCCGAACATACTTCGGACACTTCGACGAAGTATGATTCGTTTCTTAATTGAACTTTTAGTTCGCTGAACATGGTTCGGACAGTCCAGACTTTACTTCTTTCTCAACTGGCTTGTAATGAGATGCAAGCTTCGGCCCGAACTTGCGGCAGACGCGCAGCAGACAGCATGATCGAAAATGTAGGCTAAAGTCAAGTCAGGTCAAGTCAATATACTTTAATCATCGCTCACAGGGTACTTCAACTAACTACTATCTCATTCTGGGTCTCCGAGACAAGGCTGCGCCTCCCACAAGTCCACAAATAAACAAATTCCCTCCGAAACGAGTGAAGAACCTAGCGACACCGTCATCCATTTTTATTTTCATTTTCTCTTCATCCACAGGAGAGCTCTACTCTCAGCCAATCAGAAGCAATGATCGTCCAATAGGGCGAATGTTCCCAGAACATGTTGAGCGAAGCTTTTTGGACCCTGCATATAGCTTCGACGAATACTTCTAACTTGGTTCGCGAAGAAAAGTTGGCCCAATTAAGAACCAACTAGCTTCGCCGAATACTTCCAACTAGGTTCGCGAAGAAACATTCGCCCAATTAAGAACGGGCTTTAGCCTAATAACCACTGTGTGTGTGCGCGTGTGTGCGTGCGTGTGTGTGTGTGTGTGTGTGTGTGTGTGTGTGTGTGTGTGTGTGTGTGTGTGTGTGTGTGTGTGTGTGTGTGTGTGTGTGTGCGTGTGCGTGCGTGCGTGTGTGTAGGGTAGGGTAGTGTAGTGTGTGCGTGAGTGCGTGCATGCGTGCGTGCGTGCGTGCGTGCGTGCGTGCGTGCGTGCGTGCGTGCGTGCGTGCGTGTGTGTGTGTGTGTGTGTGTGTGTGTGTGTGCGTGCGTGCGTGCGTGCGTGCGTGTATGCGTCAGTCACGTCAACACCCTTTGCTATTGTAACACCACCACCACCACCACCATCACCACCACCACCACCACCACCACCATCATCATCATCATCATCATCATCATCATCATCATCATCATCATCATCATCATCACCATGAACACCATCAGCATTGTCAACATCAACACCAGCAACAATAATAACATGTACACTGTTACCACAATACTCGTACCCACAAACACGTCAACGCCCTTTGCTATTATAACACCACCACCACCACCACCACCACCATCATCATCATCATCATCATCATCATCAACACCATCAGCATTGTCAACATCAACACCAGCAACAATAATAACATGTACAGTGTTACCACACTACTCGTACCCACAAACATGTCAACGCCCTTTGCTATTATAACACCGCCACTACCACCACCACCACCATCATCATCATCATCATCATCATCGTCAACATCAACACCAGCAACAATAATAACATGTACACTGTTACCACACTACTCGTACCCACAAACATGTCAACGCCCTTTGCTATTATGACACCGCCACCACCACCACCACCACCACCATCATCATCATGAACACCATCAGCATTGTCAACATCAACACCAGCAACAATAATAACATGTACACTGTTACCGCAATACTCGTACCCACAAACACGTCAACGCCCTTTGCTATTATAACACCACCACCATCATCACTGGAGAGAGAGAGAGGGAGGTAGAGATACGGATGATTTATTCATTCGGGCCATTGCCCTTCATGAAGTACAATTATAGTATGTACCGTGAGGTGTTAGGTCATCCGGGTGGATGACCTAACACCTCACGGTACATGCTATAATTGTGCCTATGAGCAAGAAAACCAACAAACTAACGATGTACTTGACTCCGTACCAACAATGACAGTGTGACTGAATTATGAACTTATAATGCTACGCAACTTAAAGGCTTTGTATAAATACACTGACAAATTTCTCACAGTATTTTCATTGGTGGATGCCAGCAGCAGACTTAATGGAAAAAGATTTGGAAATTTGTAGAATTTCGACGGGATAAATTGCACTCTTAAAGCACTTGGCACAGGGCAACATAGAACAAAATGTAATTCAGTTTCTTGTGCTGTTCTACATAATGGGCAAATCAGGTCATTATCAGTGTCTTTTGTATCGGTAATAATGTACAAAAATGTCTGAAATACCCGTTGAAATCTTGTCATTATGAATTTCAAGTGTCTATCAATATTCATCTTCAGATATGTTTTCGTATCATGAATGGTGCAAAATGTCCTATAAACATTAAATCTATCGTTAGTCTCAACATTGGAATGCCATTCTTGCCATCGACAAACAACTAATCTTTTACGGAAAACATGTAAAAACTGGTTCATTTCTCCCACACCTTGATTCAACCATACAAAACCAAATCCATATTGATACAACTTACAACGAACATTTGAGAGAGAGAGAGAGAGAACTCGAACTCAAAAACTTTGATACTCAAGGATAGTAGCGTTAAGTCCATTTGGACCTATCTAACAGGCACAGAGAGAGAAAAAAACAGACAGACAGAGAGACAGAGACAGAGAGACAGACAAAGCGACAGACAGAGAGACAGACACAGAGAGAGACAGAGACAGACAGAGACACAAAGAGAGGGAGACAGACAGACAGACAGAGAGACAAAAGAGACAGACAGACAGAGAGACAGAGACACAAAGAGAGAAAGAGAGAGAGACAGAGACAGAGAGAGAAAGATGCCCATCAACAACACACAGCAGTTAACAACGGCCGCTCGGTACAGACAGCACTCACCCACAACTACTCTGATGCCCTTTTTGTTTAAGGAAAAAACCGCGTCGAAATAGCTCTTGTCCACTTCGCATTTGGTGTTATAGACAGCGTAGGTCAGGTTAAAGCCGGGAGCAGCACATTCGGCGTTCAGCTTCTTGAACATGTTTTTCACCGTTTGAAGTGTCTCGTTTCCGGTGGAGTTCAGCCAGAATCCGGAGACGAATATTCCAAAGTGGACTTCCGTGTTTTGAGGACACTTACTGTAGCACTGAGATGGTTCGGCCAAGAGGAGTAGGAGGAGGAGGACAGTACAGAAGTGAACCCACAGATTGGCGAATTTGAAAAACAGTGCGTGATCGGCTCTTGCGTCTCTCCTGCTGAGAGGGCAGGCAAGGTTCATCTTTTTATTTATTTAATGGTTGGAGTGCTTTTGTTGTTGTTGTTTTGGGTTTGTTTGTTTTTTAATGTTCCAAGCCCGTGATGAAGACTTGACGATGAAAAAGATTTTTTTCTTTCTTTCTTTTTTTCCCCCCTTTCCCGACAACGTAGTTGATAAATGCTTGTCCTTCCCTTTTTTTCCCCCACCCTTTCTTGTGTGTGTTTTTGTGTTGTTTTTGGTTTTTGGTCGTTTGTTTTTGTTCTTTTTGTTTTGTGTTTTGTTGTTGTTGTGTTGTTCTTGTTTTTGCTAGTTTGTTTTGTTGTTTTTGTTGCTTTGTTTTGTTGTCTTTTGCTTTCCTTAGTTGTTTTTTTGTATTTTTTTGTAGTGATTTTCTGTTACAGACAAGCCATGGTTCACGTAAACTACGACTCAGTACAGCCTTGTTTGTTCCTTTCTCTGGCCATCGTCAGAAACAGAATCTTCCTTCTTTGTGCTGCGTCCCGGGTTGCCTCTCAGGGGTCTTTTTCTCCTTTTGTAATGCAGTGTCACCGTCAGCAATTCTCTGTGCTGCAAAACAGTTTCTGATTACCAGCACGATAACACAACAACAGTTCAAACAATTCCATAACAATCTTACGCCCAATTGCAATGCAATGTTATTACTAATATTGTCAAATCGATTGTTCATAGTCCTGTGGAAAAATTAGTATAAATAATAATTATATGTTGTTGCTTTTTGTTTTTGTCTAATCACCTAGATGTGAACAGACATAAAATAAAATATTGATTGATACTGAATGCAATGAACAAAACCGGTATGGACACAGCTAACTTCGTTTTTCAAGAACCATATCAAAAATGTATTCATAAACCAAACTCTCAAAACATTTTGTTGTGTTGTTGTTGTTGTTTTGTGTGTGGTTGTATGTTTGTTTTATCGCCCTGATACAACCGTAATGGTTGACTGGGCGTAAAACACAGTTATTTTATTTGTTTATTTTTTATTTTTTTTTATTTTTTTATTGCTGTTGATGGTGGGGTTTTTTACTACTTAATTGTCCTTTGCGTGAAATTAGTCTTAGCTGGGTAAGGCACAGCAGCCGCAGGAGCAGCGCTAACCATTCCTATCAGTGTGTGCAGTATTTTCGTGTCTCCAACCAATCACAGGGATATATATATATGGACACCATAAGAGAGTCTGCACTGAAAGCTGACTCTGGGAGAAGGGGGAGAAAAGAAAAGAAAAAAATGAAAAAAAAACGCACCGGGGACTCGAACCCGCGTAAGTATTGCCCCTCGCTTTTCAGTCGGACGTTCTACCCACTAAGCTGTCCCTGGTCTCCGTTTTATCCAAGACAGGCAGTTCTCCAGCGGGTAGGTAGAAGAGGTGAAAATAAAAACTCTCAATACAGAATTTTGTTTTCCCGGTATATTAAAGTCCCACCCACTAACACCCCCAGCCCCCATTAAGCTGTCCCTGGTCTCCGTTTTATCCAAGACAGGCAGTTCTCCAGCGGGTAGGTAGAAGAGGTGAAAATAAAAACTCTCAATACAGAATTTTGTTTTCCCGGTATATTAAAGTCCCACCCACTAACACCCCCAGCCCCCACTAAGCTGTCCCTACTCAGGCAGTTTTTATCTCCGTTTTATCCAAGACGGGCATCTCGCAAGCAGGTAGGTAGAAGAGATGAAAATAAAAGGTCTCAATAAAGAATTTTGTTTTCCAAATATATTAATGCCTAATTCCTTCATATCCTAATCAAAATCGATTCAAATACTAAGTATTAAAAGAAAAACACATCACGGCTTTCAAAAAGGTACAAGAGTGCCTAATTCCTTCATATCCTAATTAAAGTCGATTCAAATACTGATTACTAAGTATTAAAAGAAAAACACATCACGGCTTTCAAAGAGGTACAAAATATAAATAAAAAGCATCAGTTTCCCTTTACCGTGTAAAAATCGGGCGAGAGACACCCCACTGTCTGGATATGTTTTATGGTGTGTCCGTTCCATACTTGCTGTTCCCTAAAAACCAACAAACCAGCAAATGAAAATAGAAATCGGTCTGTTATTTTCTTTGACAGGTTCTCAACAACAAAAATAAATAAAATCGAAGCACAGTGAGAGAGTACGTAAGGCGTGTGTGCATGTGTGTGTGTGTGTGTGTGTGTGTGTGTGTGTGTGTGTGTGTGTGTGTGTGTGTGTGTGTGTGTGTGTGTGTGTTGTGTCTGTGGTGGGTGTGTGCGTGCGTGCGTGCGTGCGTGCGTGCGCGCGTGTGTGTGTGTGTGTTTGCTCAGTAGTACAGCTCAAGTAGTAGTATAAACGACCGCACCTGGATCTTACCGGTTGCAGCAATAATAATAAAGTTTTTTTTATCAGACGCTCATGAACGCCCTGAGCGCTCAAATGATACATATTAACCTAAATACGATATTCTATACACATATAGAACACAGTCCTACCAATACAATCTACATAAAGTATTAGATGAAAAAAAAAAAAACACGCACACACACACACGCACACACACACGCACACACACACACACACACACACACACACACACACACACACACACACACACACACACACACACACACAGGCATGCACGCACGCACGCACGCATGCACGCACGCACGCACGCACACACAATGACTGTAGCAGAAACTGGGTACTGACATTAACTGGGGCGGAAATCCGGTGAGAAGAGGAAGGTTTTCAGCTTGGCTTTAAAAGATGACAGGGCTGAGCAGTGTCTAAGGTCTTGTGGGAGTGAATTCCAAATGTGGGGACCAAAGCAAGAGAAAGTGCAAAAGCCATGAGTCTTGCGTTTGTATTGCTGGATTTTCAGCATGCGGGTGTCAGAAGAAGAGCGCAGTGTACGAGAGGGAGTGTAGACATGTAGCAGTTCAGAGAGGGAAGCAGGACCACATCCTGACTGCGTCACAGATAACACCATTCGTGACTACGAAAAGAACAACGACAGGGCCCACATAATCCCACCCTGCCGCAAAGACCATCTGCGAAACTCCTTCCTTGTCAAGACTGCTGCTGACTGGAATCACCTGGACAACACCACCGTCCACGCCACTCACAACTAACACCATTCAGTGGTGACTACATACGAAACACACAACTAGCACCATTGGTGACTACATAAGAAACAACAGTAGGGCCTACATAACCCATGCTGCTGCTCAGACCAACTGTGAAACTCCTTTGTCAAGACTGCTGCTGACTGGAATCGCCTGGACAACACCACCGTCCATGCCACTCACAACTAACACCATTCGGTGGTGACTGTATACATACGAAACACAAAACTAGCACCACTGGTGACTACATAAGAAACAAAGCTGCTGTTCAGACCAACTGTGAAACTCCTTTGTCAAGACTGCGGTCGACTGGAATCACCTGGACAACACCACCGTCCATGCCACTCACAACTAACACCATTCGGTGGTGACTGTATACATACGAAACACAAAACTAGCACCACTGGTGACTACATAAGAAACAGAGCTGCTGTTCAGACCAACTGTGAAACTCCTTTGTCAAGACTGCTGTCGACTGGAGTCACCTGGACAACAACACCGTGCATGCCACTCACAACTAACACCATTCGGTGGTGACTGTATACATAAGAAACACACAACTAGCACCATTGGTGACTACATAAGAAACAACGCTGCTGTTCAGACCTCAACAGCGGTGCAACGGACATTGTCTTAGTGACTCTGTCCAGCACAGAAGTTGAAAGAGCAATTGCGCAGTGCACAAGTCGCTGGGCAATGGCGAGGGGACACCGCCTTAACACTTCCATTGTTCTGGCGGCGGCCTACGGTCTCTCCGGTCTTTTTCGGGCGGTTTCCGCGGTCGAGCCAATCACCCTGTCCCCTTTCCCACTCTGTCCCCGTCCCTAATAGGTTATCCCGCCTCCGTGGACGTAAAGCAACATAAAAGCATGTTCAGACCAACTGTGAAACTCCTTTGTCAAGACTGCAGTCGACTGGAATCACCTGGACAACACAACCCTCCATGCCACCTCTGTTGTTGTTGTTGATTGCTTTTGTATAGTGCTACTCTTTGCTCTTATACAGACTCATTGCACTTGCATGTGATTTCTACATGAGTGACTAGCTTTTTTATAGCGCGTTTTTTGAATATCCACTAAAGTGGTGTACTTAAAGTGCTGACATGGCTGGTGCCACAAGAAACTGCTGCCGTCTCGGCGCGTTCTGTGTACGCCATACAACCATGCACCATTTCACTTCATGCAAAGCCAAATACATTAAGGTGCATGTGTGTTTAGCTGCGTTCAGCGTTTCATGGCTGGCTACGTCACAACTAACACCATTCAGCGGTGACTGCATATGAAACACACAACTAGCACCATTGGTGACTACATAAGAAGCAGCGACAGGCCCTACATAACATAGTTCAGGAGCTGTGTGAGAGTCGAGGTGGCCGTCCTGGGCTGTCCGTCCTAACGAACCTTCTGGTTTCCGTGGACGTAAAGCTATATTGAACCATGCTTCGGCATTGGTCACAGCTTGTCCCTAATATGTCAACTGACATCCGAGGGCATTAAGCATCACTTCACCATCACCCTACATAATCCCACCCCGCCGCACAGACCAACTGCGAAATTCCTTCTTTGTCAAGACTGTGGCCGACTGGAATCACATGGGCAACACCGCCGTCCATGCCACCTCTGTTCAGCGTTCCAAGGCTGACTACGTCACAGCTAACATCACTCAGTGGCGACTACACAAGAAACACACAACTAGCACCGTTGGTGACAACATAAGAAACAACTGTAGGGCCTACATAACCCACGCTGCCGCACAGACAAACTTTGCGAAACTCCTTCTTTATCAAGACTGCGACCGACTGGAATCACCTGGACAGCATCTCCGTCCATGCCACCTCTTTTCAGCGTTTCAAGGCCTGAGTAGTGGCCACACGACACCAGCAGGCCGCCAACGCGCAGTCCCTGCTCCGCTGCAGCACTACGCCAGGCTACTGGATGAAGCAGTGTACATTTCTTCTTCTTCTTTATTTGAATGCCCAAAACCATGTTGATTATTCTGGCACTTTAGGTGGTGTTTGCGAAGTCCACATTTCAGCTCTGGTCACAAGTCCTAAAAATTGAGTTGTTGCACTGTCATTCTCTCTCTCTCTCTCAAAAAAAAAAACAAAAAAAAAAAACTAGTTGACTGGTCAGTGGGAGGCACGTGACAAATTTCAGGATCAAGATAAAGGCAAAGCGAATAAACAAAATATGAACCAACCTTCCGAAATACAATTTTCTTCCATTTCGTAGACAAGACTGAAGATGGCAGTCCGCCGAGTCGGCTGTAAGTTCACAGGGATCAGGATTATTATTGTCTACTCCATCCCCAAACAGTGGTAACTGTTCCCATTCTCCTCAATCTCCACAGTTTCAGCTCTCCAGTTTTCATCCCATGTTGATGTCGATCGCTTTGTTCGTCGTTGACTCTTTCAGCCGGCACAAGCGAAATGAAGCTAGCTTTTCCTTTTCTTTTCCAACACATTACAACACAAACATCGTACAGCATGGACACTGAGTGACGTCATTTTAAACTTTTCGAATTCAATAGAAAATTTCAATGGCGGTCTCTCTCTCTCTCTCTCTCTCTCTCTCTCTCTCTCTCTCTCTCTCTCTCTCTCTCTCTCTCTCTCTCTCTCTTTGGGTTGTCGTATTTATAATGACGTCATTATCCATAGGGGAAGTCATTTACAACTACGTTCCCGTCTCGGACCGAGTTTGGTTCGGGTAATAAGGTAGCCTAGGGCCACTGCTCTAAAAGTGGTGTACTTATGAGTTATAGAACGACAGCGTGTGCAAACAGAACCGAACGACAACGTGTGGTATTCAAGGAATGAGTGAAGAACTGCTAGTGAGGGTGACAGAATAGAACAGATCTAGGGGAATGTACTCACCTATGCGACGAAACGCAAGGACCAATGAAACACGACCGCTTTCGATAGAAAATTGTCTTCGCCAGGTGCAAGAAGATAGATTTAAAAAAAAAAAAAAAAAAAAAAATATTGTCTTTCGTCGTATAGGTGAGTATATTTCCCTAGATCTGTTCTGTTTTGACTACGTGTGGGTCAGAGTGACATCCCATTTCCCAACACAGCTCGTAACCTTTGTCTCATTGCTTCTGGTCTGTCTTTCATTGCTTCCTTCTTCTTTTTATTATTATGTAACTATTTTCTTGCACCTGAAGAAGACAATTTCCTGTCGAAAGCGCTTGTGTTTCCTTGTTTCCTTGTGTTGCGTCGTATAGGTGAATACATTTCTCGAGATCTGTTATATTTTATCAGCTTCACCAGCAGTTGTTTCTCTCTCTCTCTCTCTCTCTCTCTCTCTCTCTCTCTCTCTCTCTCTCTCTCTCTCTCTCTCTCTCTCTCTCTCTCTCTCTCTTTTGTTTTTTGTTTTGACAGCCAGCTTGCACTGACGGAGCAGGTGAACAAACTCTGTCAACTTGCTTACCTGGAGATCAGGCGGATTGATTTATTCCCACAGTATCATTCTTGTGAAGCCACCAAAATTCTCGTTTTCTCTCGTGTTCTTTCTTGCGTGCTTGATTATTGTAATGCCCTCCTTGCTGGCTCACCTCAGGTTCTCCTCGATAAAATTGAAAGGGTGATCAGCCACTCAGTTCGTTTCATCTGCAAAGCTCTTAAATATGCCCACATCACTCCTTTACCCTACGATCTTCACTGGCTACCAATCAGCAGCCGGATTCAATACAAAATGGCTAAACATTTTGCTTTACGTCCACAGAAGAGAGGTGGCTAATTAGAGACGGGGACGGCGGAGGAGGAGGTGTGTGTGTGGGGGGGGGGGGGGGGGGGGAGGGTAGAGTGAAGGCTCGACCGCGCGCTCCAACCCGGAAGACCAAGGACGCCGTCGACCGCCGCCAGACCAACAAAAATGTTAAAGTCCAAGGTTTTTAAGTATGCAAACTGACCATCGAAATGATTGACAAATGAACAACTAGTTTCAGATTTAATGAAATAAAAAATAATAAAAATTGTTTAATTGGGTTTTTAATCGATTTTATTTTCTGTAGGCTTCCCCGGAAGTGACGTCAGTATGGGGAGTCAGTGCGGTTGCCATCTTAGATTCTTCAGTAAACTGTGTATGCGTGTGGTCGACAAAAAAAGTTAACTATGCCGGCCTACTGTGTTGCCGCGAACTGTATCAATTCGCAGACGACCCCAGGTATAACAATGCACGAGCTCTCACGCAATCGACCCGCCGTGAGGCGAAAGTGGATTAAATTTATACAGTTCAAACGAGCTGTCTTTCTTGCTGTGCCGCATCACGCCCATTTGTGTAGCGAGCACTTCAGTGAGTGCGATTTTGCAAACCCCATGGAATACCGCATGGGGTTTTGCTTCGAAGCTGACAACGATGTTCCGTACTCATTCAAAATCCTGCCTGACAGGCTCAAACTGATACGGCTGTGTCCTTGTGGGTCTCTCGGGCAAAGTATCAGTTTCGTCTTCGGAGTTCGAGTTGGCCATTTTGCAGCGACTCCCCAGAGTGACGTAGTAGGCATATGGTCACGTGATTTGGGCGTCATGGCGACGCTTTCGGTACGACAGAAAATGCCTTTTTTTTTTTCCTTTTTTTTTTTTTTTTTTTTTTTCTCGTGCATTTATAACCCTCTGATCACAGTTTCACTTACATCATCGTTCACAGCGAGCTTTAACGGAAATCGTGTCAAAAATCACCCCTAACCTTGGACTTGTCCTTTAAGGCAGCCATAGTAACCCTCGCAATTGCGTAACAACTACTGTAGTGTACTACGCAGTTGCTGTTTCAACTGCTGTGCGGAGCAGATTCGCAAGGACAATGTCCGTAGCACTGCTGCTGAGCAACAACTGAAGCAAAAGAAGTCCAACTTTCTGAGCCCAGCTCCACCTCCCTGTTCTTCATCTCTCCTGGGCTAACTTGAGGGTCCAGCACCACCACCCCTGCTCTTGATCTCGCCTGGACCCGCAAATGAGTCTAACTTCTTCGTGAGAGTCCATCGCACCTCTCTCCTCTTGATCTCGCTGGACTCTGATAAAATAGCACTCACTTGTTTCCACATTGTCTCTGGTATAGCTCCTCCGTACCTCTCTGGGTTTCTTCGGCGCTACTCTCCTTCTCGCTGTCTTCGCTCAGCCTCGGATATTCGGATATTCCGTGTT